>PVKC010019986.1:6795-18926 GCA_004027635.1 Crocidura indochinensis
CATATATATATATATATATATATATATATATATATATACATATATTTTGAGGGGTCACCCAGCTGTACTCAGGGCTACTCGTGATTCGTTCTTGGCAGGGATCATTCTTGGCATGTTCAGTGAACCATATATGGTGGCAGGAATTGAACCTTGTCCAGCTGCCCAGAGCTGTGCACAGGGAAAGACTTTACCTGCTGTAACATAATCACTCTGATCCCAATAAGATACTTTTAATATTAGTCAGAATCATTTTTCCTCGAAAATCTCTTACCTTCTCAGTCTTCAATATCTATAATTCCTAAATTTATAAGTACAGCTCCAAATAAATTCAACAAACTTATAGATAGCATTTATTTCATATATATAAAATTTCAGGTTGTTATGTCTGAAACTAAACTTACTGTTTTCTCCTACAAAATATGTTCAATTTCTCAGCCTTCTTTTTCAAATCAGAAAACAGTATTATAATACTATCCTATAGACAATCAATAATCAATGCATGATAGTTGTTCAAAATTAAACATTAATTTCACTGACTTTTACTTTTCTTATTATTCCTCTTACCTAAATGCTCAGTTCATTTCCATTCTTATACTTCCTCTAGCATAAAATGGCAAGATCTCTTTGGAACATAAGCAGGTTATTTTAATTCCTTTCTAATATCTGAAATTTCATTCATGATAATTGCCATGATTCTTGAGCTCTATGGAATTACCACATAGATACTTTGCATTGATCATTTGTGTCCCTTTTGTTCTGGATAAATGTTAAGAAAGACTCAGTCATTCATAAAATTAGCCTTTTTGAATAATTACTAATAGTCATTGTATTTTTAGGACCCAATGTCTGCCAAAATAAAGTTTCCCACAGGATTCTCCTTGTCATCCATGCACTTATTTTTCTCAAAGATATGAATCACACTATTTAATTTTACACTTAATTGTTCTACTTGTTAAATATTTGTTTATAGAATTAAGATAAACTGCTCCAAGCCTATGCCCATGTGTTTGATTCCTAAACATTTTAGACAGCATAGTGTCCAGCACATATAAGTGTACACAAATAATTATTGAAGGAATAATGAGTAAATGAATTTTCCATACAAAGGCTATGTCAACACATTTAAGTTACAAAATATATTCTAGACACAGATAAACAAATAGAAGGCAGGTCTAGAAGAAACTTCTTTTGTTTAGAAAAATCTGATTGACTAGAAGAGGCTCCATAAGGGAAGTAAACCCATTCAGTGTTAATGGATAAAAATGATCATATCATAGGACTCAAAAATCTATGACTAAAGATTTCTAAGCTAAAGGAATGGCAGTTACAAAGCAAAAGGTTTGAAAAGAATATTATTATTCATAGAACTCAAAGTACTTTCTAATATTAGAGTGTGTAGTCCTGCATATATTACATATTAATACCATGAATCCCTAAGGACAAAACCTAAATTATGGAGAACATTGCAGGAAATACTGAGAGGAGCTAAGAAATGTGAAACTTAGTTTTGTTTTTATTTAGTGTTCTGGGAAGACTTGAGAATTTATATAGAATATTTTGCTTCACTTATAAATTATAGAATTCTTTCCTAGAAAAATAAATCAGCTTTTGAAGAGTTTATATTTCAAGCTTTATTACCATAAAGGCCTCTCAATTGTGAGTTTATCACATATTATTCACAAAAGTATATATATGATCCATGGGAAACCATTTAATACTTAAGATTTATGAAAATAAAATAGGCTTTTTCTTTAAATACTTTGGTTTGTATTTAAAAATATTTAAATGTATGCTTTTCAAAATATACTGTATTATATTATACAAAGAAACTGACTAAATCTATTGAATTAACATTTTGCATTTATATTCATCCTATAAATGCAAAGATGAACATATCTAGAATTCATGAACTAACAGTTATTTTTGGTGGTAAATAATGGTTAAACTCATGATGTAAAGTTCACTGAGACCATCTTATTCAGATACGATTTCAGGTATAGATAATCACAGTGATTACTTTGAAAACAAAATGCATGCAACTATTTTTGCACTTACAGACTTGACCAGCTCACCTCTTTGAACTGAAATGTCAATTTGAGAACAATTGGATGTACACTTACCTTAGCAATCTGGACACACCAATTAAGCAGCAATTGAGAACCAATGTTATCCTTGTGTTCATGGACATAATCCAATAAGCAGCCATGTGGCATTAGCTGGGTAACTAGCTGGATGGTTGGGCTCAGACACACACCTAATAATCGAACTAAGTGTGGATGGTCCATACTCGCCATGATCAGAGCTTCCTGTAAAAATATATACATATATATTAATATTGCATATACAAAGAATCATTTCACCTCAAAGGTTCTTAGCAATTATGATACTGAAACAATTTTAAATACTTGTACTCATTGGAACCAATTACAATGCAAATATATTATTGTAGCTATCCTACAGTAATTGAATTCAAGTGAAATTAAATGAAAAACAGACTACAGGTTAAGAAATAGTTATAATATAGAAAATAATCTAAAATTATTAACTACATGTTCTTTTGATATGAACACAGGAAGTATTTAGGTATTGTCAAAAAACTGGGTACTAAATCCACTACGAATAGGAATCCTTTACAATTGGTCATTGTCATGAAAACTCAATAATCTACATGCAATTTGCAATTAAAGTAAGGCGACCCAAATTACGTTCACCATTTTAAATATAAACTGAAGAAGCACATGCATATATAATTTATAAACTAAGTATAAATCTAAACAATTATTACAAATATTTCTATTGTTTATTCATGTCAATTTATTTTATGCTTAGATAACATTGTATTATAATCTATCATTTGCAGATTTTTTTTTTTTTGGTTTTTTGGGTCACACCCGGCAGGTCACACCCGGCAGTGCTCAGGGGTTACTCCTGGCTCCATGCTCAGAACTTGCTCCTGGCAGGCACAGGGGACCATATGGGGCACCGGGATTCGAACCGATGACCTTTTGCATGAAAGGCAAATGCCTTACCTCCATGCTATCTCCCGGGCCCCTGCAGATTTTTTAATAATTTTTATTAATAATAAAAATAAATATATACATATTTAAATTTTTTGGCTTTTTTTTCCCTTTAATTAAACATCTTCATTACATATACGATTGTGATTATGTTTCGGTCATGTAAAGAACACTTCCTTCACCAGTGCAACATTCCCAACTCCAATGTCCCAATTCTCCCTCCCTCCCAACCCACCCCCACCTGTACTCCACACAGGATTTCCAGTTCCCTCATTCATTCACATGATTATGGTAGTTCTCTGTGTAGTTCTTTGTATAACTGCACTCACCACTCTTTGTGGTGAGCTTCATGAAGTGAGCTGGAAGTTCCAGCCCTTTCTCATTGTCTCTGAGGATTGTTGCAAAAATGACTTTTGCAGATTTTTATCATTAAAATCATCTTATATTAAATTAAATTAATGCATAAAGTGTAATATTTGTAACTTAACTTTTATATGATTGTATTTAATTTTAATACTATAATGATAAATTTTGAAGTAAATTAAGGGATATTTATGTTAATTAAACATTATTTTAAATATGTATGCTTAATAAAACAAAATGCTTAAAATGGAAAAACAAATATATAATGTTTATTAAGTCACATTAAAGTTACTTTCTAGTTAAAAGTCATCTTATGTCTCATTGTTACACAATGTGAAAGAGACATACTTAATACACATGGTAGGGAAATAAGACCATAATTATAAATCATTATTATCTGTATCATCATGAAAATACTCTTTTTTCCTAAGTAATATCATATTGCTGTTGAGGTAACTAGTTGCAATAATTTTAATATTAAATCTTTGGCATCAATCTTGAACATTTTTAACTAAAATTTTCAAAGTAGAAAATTTAGCAGGTAAATAACTATTTGAGTTTCTGTTTAAATGGCATAGTAGATTGAATACACAAAATTTCATTCAATTCTTATTTAAATACACTAAAATAAACAAAAATTAAAGAGTCAAACTTCAACAATACTAGAAAGATAAGTATAGAAAGCACAATTGAGATGACTCCTAGTAACAACTTACTTAGAAAGAAATCTGACACCAAATTTGCAAAAATGGGCGAGAGAACTGAAAAAAGCGTTTAAATTAATACCGTTGGAAATTATCCCCATAGATTCAGACATTAGGATCACAAAACACTTGAATTGAAGTAGAGGACTGATTTCAGCAGAATTGTTTCAAATCTATTCAGAAGCAATTAGACTATAGATCTCTTCTATATCCTTACGAGAGGCTAAATAAAAATGATTGCATGCTATGGAGATTAGAAGCGATGGATAATGAACTCTCTGATGAAAATAGCAGGCTTATGGAAATTGGTATATGATGAATATTGGGACCACTCCTACTCTCTAACTCCTTCTCCCAAGTGTAACAATATCTTTAATTTCTAGACAGCCAAGAAAATAGTTCAAATTTCCATAGCATGTACCTTGAATGTTTAAGGCTCGACACTCAGTTCCCAGTACTGGAAGGGGTGTGGTTTTCTGCAGGATATAGTCTTGAAAACTCTAAGCATCATTGGGCACCATGTGCAAGACCATAGTGTTGAACCTTAAATCTTGCACCACTGGGAAGTGTAGTATTAGGATTTGCCACTAGAGCTCCCTCTAAGCACTGGTATGAAGATACTATAAAAAATCAGACTCTCTTTATAATTAAAAATGCTATATCCATACAGCAAAATAAATGGGTATGCAAGTATTTTAGACATTTTTCCTCAGATTTATTATTTCAAATATTTTCTTTCTCTCTTACATGCTTTTATAAATTAAAGAGGGATGGACAAATGATGTACATTGAATTGTGATAACAAGTGAATGGAAAGTAAATGATACTCTGGAATGACAGTGTGAAAATATTTGTTATCATGGAGTAAGGCAGATGAATTTATTAAACTTAACCAGAGTTTGAGGTGAAGTGCAATGTTTTATAATTTGATTAAGGAAGAGCAGAGCAGTACTTTATAAAGAAAGAAAACACCTAAAAATAAAAGTAAGAAATAAGGTGGAGAATGGCATCAGCCAAATTTAAAGATTTTGTTTTTGAGAATTTGTGGGAAGAAGGAAAGATTATGTTTTCCAGATGACTTTCAACCATGTTTTTCTAATTTGCAATTCTACAGTCCTCTGTGAGTCCAGGGGGAATACCCGTTTCTCTAATGTGTGAAACATATCTCCCCTGAAACACCTTGAAAATAGGTGACTTTACTAACTTCTAGAAGATTAACAATGCTGAGCGCTAAAACACTTCAGCTGTACAATCATAGACAAGCTCATCTCAAACAAGTCACCAGTTCCTGTCATGGAGTCATACTTACAACTCAGGTTATGGCTAGCAAGAAAAGGCAATGCATATTACATAATAGGTCCCACTGGGACAGATTTACAAGTACAAATAATACACCCAAGAACTTTACAAAAGAGATAGAAAAGGTTTTTGGTATTAGAGTTGTGATACTCAGAGACGGAACTTTGAGTATGAGTATTAGTCTGAAACCCTCCGTTGAAAAATTTTAGTGGGAACACAGTGAGTACAGCAAACAGGGTTCTTGTCTTGCAAGTAGCTATATAGGGTTTGATCCTAAGTACCCTATATGGTTCCCTAACCACTGTCATGAGTGATTCTTAAGTACACAGCCAGAAGTAACCCTTGGCACCACCAAAAAAGTTTTATCTTTGCTTACTGTATATACATGTATATACATATACACATACATATATACACATATGTGTATACATATACATATACATATACATATATATGTATATATGCACATACTTACACTGTATATAATGTGTGTATGCATACACACACACGCACACACACACACATACACACACACACATATATATATATATATATATATATATATATTTAGTTTAGTTTGGGGTTCATGCCCAACTATTCTCTGGGCTTATCCCTAGCTCTGTGCTCAGCAACCACTCAGTTGTTTGTTGAAAATCATACATGTTATGCAATTGTAGGATTCAGACAGGTGAGTTTTCAAGGCAAGCATGTTATGGCTGTACTGGCTCTCCAGACAGCAGTAAATATTTGTAATGAAGCATACAAATAAACAAGTAAACAACTTGTAAATAAATATGTAGACAAAAAAGTAAAATATAGATGGAAATGTTAACCAAGCTAAACTACCAACAAATTATTTTGTCAATAATTATTTATTAATTAATACATAACAGCAAATTTTATTAAAACATTTTCCTTTTCTTCTCACTTGAAAATTTATGACTTACTTGGGTTAGAAAAACTTAAATGAACTGATCTAATCTCCCATTACATTTTTTGGCTCTGACTGGGCAAAGGCAAAATTTTTAGAGCATTTTTGAACTCACCAAACTGTACTAGTCAGCAGAGATATCACGCAAGAGCCCTTCTTATTCTCTGGTACCCTTGACTTCATTATTGAAAACCCCCTCCCCCAATTCATCTCTAACTGTTAATATGTCTGACTTATATGTTTATTGTATGTTCCTTAAGTGTGCATGCTCACTGTTAGTCCTCATTATAATGTGCCAAATTCAGAAAAAGTATTAGAATATGTATAAACTATTAGTTACATCACTCTTTTTTTTTTGAACATAAAATCAGCATGACCAATTTTCAAGCTCTTACATTCAAGCTCTCTAAATAGAGTGCTGGTGGAAGTCTTTTCCAACTTCTACATTTTTTCATGCCAATAAATTTTTTTCTAGTTAATTGTTTATATGCTTTTTGGAGTATGACAGAACATATACGCCATGAAGTTCCTTTAATAAACTCACCAAAAAGGAAGATATAAATACACACCAGCAAACAAAATAAGCCACTTCAGTAAATCTATCTTTTAGGCAGAAACCAGAATTGATAACTAGATATGAATATGAGCTTACTAATTTAAATTTACTTCACACACAAATTTTAATTACATTTTAGTTTCTTCTGGTAGTTTTCAATGTTTCGTTCATCAGATTTGCCACAGTAATTAATTTCACTTTAGGAGGGCATCTTACCGAGACATTTACTTTGGCTAGTCAGTTCTAGATGTGAATCTTAGAAATCCATATCTAGTGACTTCCCAAGGGAAAATAGGAAACTTGTATCGCCTAATACTATTGTTTTTAAAAATCCACTGCAAATAAAGTCTCATGAAATAGTAGTTTTATATATATAACACTACAAAACAGCCAAAAGAGTGCTGCCAGGTGTGATCCAAAAACCAAAAAAAAAAAAATAATAATAATAATAATAATAATAATTCTCAGCTATAAAACAAAACTAAGGTAATGGTGTTACTGTCCCACATCATAGTAGGGGTAAGTAGCAGGATCAGAGTTAAAACTAGGATTTCTGGTCTACAGCTGTTTTATTGCTGATAAAATAAAATACTAGGGCCACGATGATAGCACAGTAGGTATGGCATTTGCCTTTAAAGCTGCCGACCAAGGACCCACCCGGGTTCCATCACTGACATCCTAGATAGTACCTGGAGTCTACCAGGAGTCGATTTCTGAGCATAGTGCCAGAAACCTCTGAGCATCGCTGAGTGTGGCTTAAAAACTCAATAAAATAAAATAAAATAATAAAATAAAACAGAATGAAAAAGAGTGTCCGTAGAAATAGCACAGCTGTAAGGCATTTGCCTTTCTCTAGGCCTACCCAGGAAGAATCTGGATTTGATTCCTGACATCCCATATGGTTCCCCCGAGCCTGTGAAGAGCGATTTCTGAGCCCAGAGTCAGGAGCGCCACTTGGTGTGACCTCAAAACCAAAAACCGCAAAACAAACACAAACAAATAAATAAAAAGAAAAAAGAAAGAAAAATACTATAATTTATTTGGTGTTTTGGGTTGGGATAGACCTCATTGTGCTGAGGATTTATTCCTGGTTTTAATCTCTCCACTAAGATCACCTCTGGCTGGCTATGGGACTACATGAGGTGGCAGCACTCAAATCTGTGTTGATGATATGTAGGGCAAGCACCATGTCTCCTGTACTCTCTCGCCTCTAAAATATTGTATCAATTTATACTAATTTTATCAGCACTTTGAACAGTACATGCACATATTGTTAGCAAGAAGACAGCCAAATTAGCTGAAACTAAATGAGTTGGATCAAAATATACCTTGGTACCTGAGGGGCAATTAAAAATAAATAACTGATTTGCATTTACGGGTTAACCATCATCGATAGAAATATGCTCTCAGCAAATAACAAAAAATACATATTTCTCTAACATCCCAATAATCCTACTTGGCACAAGCGATTTTCTAAGATAAGTAAATATTTAAATTTAAAATATCAGGAATACTTTTAGGTTATTGTAGATGCTTGTTTAGAGTAGATAAACCATTTTTAAAGGCTTTACAACTTAAAGAACAATTATAATTCCATTTTAAATATGCATTCAAAAGGTCTACATCAAAATAGGGTGAAAAAAGTCATTGAAAGTTCTCTTTTAAAAACTCTATTAGTAAGTCCTGGCAAAAAAGCTGGGGCTGTATAAAGGAAAATTGCTCATCACACTACAAAGAGTATTTGAAACCAAATTGCAGAGTATTTGCATAATAGTTTTCTCTTTTTTTAAGAAAGGATGAACAAGACACTAATTGTAGGTTTTATTTTTTCATAAAGGAAAGAGCAGATGGCTCTTGGGAGGGTAGGAGAGTAGATAAAGAAAAGAGAATGTGGGTTCATTTTGAATGATGAGCAGGATGAAAAAGGAAAATTTTCCAATATTTTAATAATGGTGTACTGAGTTTCTATAAATTACTGTGTTAAAATTAATAATGTCCTCTGTTACCTATCGCTGTGTGGGACCTAGGGAAGCAATTTTGGAATCTTTGTTGCTGTCACTGAAAAAATGTTCCCATGGGACATTACAATAAATATAAGTTGACAGGAGCATTATCTATTTTTCCAAAAATAAAATTATTCTACCTTTGTTTTACCCTGTGCTTTATGCATTTCTGGTAGAAGAATTAAGAAATTTTTCTCACTGGGCAGCAGGGAAATATGTAACAGGTGCTATACTGAAAAGTAAAGAAAGAATATTTTCCTTAATACTGAGACCTAGATCATAAAAGGACATTTTCTTAAAATAACAAGTGACTATCAGAACAGAGACAAAAGGCTCTGAAGCACATGTGCCATGTTTTGCTAGCTTCTTCTATTTGTATCACTATTTTTGTTGGAAGGCAAGGTATTTTTTTACAACATGGTATCATTTTTTTCTAGCTTTCAGATGTTTGTACCTTGCCACCTTAACTTGTTTACTTATTCAGGGTGACTGATGCTTTCAAAAACTAGGAGAAAAAAACCTTAGAAAAATAGTGAGTAAAATATATGTGTTATTTTTTTCTGAAAACATAATCTGACGTTAGAGTTATTATTTCCACTGCCTCATAATTTCTGAGGACTATGAATTCAATGTCTTCTAGATTTTTTTGGAAAATCTCATTGCATGATGAACAAGGTAAATTCAAATATGGAATAAAAAAGAGAAAATATAGGCAACTAATAGAGATATGCAAGTCACATTTGTGAACATTTGAAGTCATTGCCTTCCTTAGAAAGAGTGAGGGTGCCAGGGATGAAAACAAAGAAGGAACTTGTGATAGTGATAAAAATTAAATGAAATGACTGTTCCAAATTGTTTTGCAAACCTGTTTTCTGCAGATAGCAGTAGATAATAAAATAAATAAATAACACTGCATCTGTTCTTTCATGTTTAGTATAAATAATATTTACTTGGCAAACAGGTAAACTGCAAATTAAGCTGAACGAATATGTCATCAGTTTAAATGTGTCTTTATTACTCAAAGGCATAGTAATTCTCGCCGGTATAACATATTTTGGGGTGTTATTTGAACAACCAAAATGAGGATGTTTCTCAAATGGGGAACTGTGAACCACACTCATTCAGGGCTTCACATTTGGACTTACTCTTGCCTGTGCACAGAGGACAGTCCAGGCGTTGTGCGGGAGATGGAACCAGGGTTGGTTCAATTCAAGGCAAATTTAGTCAGAATTATACTATCTCTAGCCCCATTTCCATTTTACACCATAAATTCATTTACTAGATAACTGTATCTTAGATTTAGATATTGTTAAGTTCTATACAATGATAAAAAACACTGAAATAATTTCTAGGTCAAATTATATGTTTCTAATGGTTTAACTTTTTCTGAATTTCAATGAATTTATCACCATTTTTGGTATGTTTTATTATACATTTGTTATATGCTCAAATAGTATTTATTGAAGACCTGTTAAAACCTGGTAATGATTTTAATGGTGCCTTCATTCTATAAGTAACAAGTAATACATGATAAAACAAATATGTAAATAATTATAAAATTACTAAGGGTTAAAAATATAAATATAGTCTTAGAATAAATAATATATGGTGGTTTAAATCATAATTTAGATCATAAATGTGTCCAGAAATCCAATGTATTAGGAGCCAAATGGAATATAAAAAAAAGTTTGATAGCATCTGCTAATTCTGAAAAGGCTAATATTTTTAGAATTCAGAAAGAGCTATAATGATGTGGGATATTACTGATGTTGTACTTAATGCAAGATTATAAAAAGTGCTCCAGTCACTGGTATGAAATTTTCATTTTTTTGTGGGAGCACATATGGCAGTGTTAGGGATCTGAAAGTCAGTCAAGCTCTTTGGTAATTGAAGAACCATGAGGACACACAGCTATTGGTGTTAGAGGATCACCAAATCTGTACCTGGAGATCCAGCGTTGTGCAATGATAGGGAAGTGGTTGTAGATGTAAATGCTAGACCTCTTGAATGTTCTAGTACTAGAAACATCTCTCCTGCTTATTACTTATCATTTAATGTCTGGTTTCCATTATGTTCCATTTATGGTTATTTTAACCTTAGCTCTAAATGTAGCATTTTCTGTCAGTATATTTTTCACTTCGTAGTAATGATTTTTCATTTCTAACCATAGGAAAATCCTACCATCTGTTCTATTAAGCTTTTAAATATTATTAGTGAATAGTATAGATTTATGGGAATTAGGCACACGCCTCTCAATTTTCTCCATTCAACATAAATATATTTTAATTTTCATTTCTTTTTGATTTCTCATTACATTTATTAAAACATGTGTTTCCAGGCAAGAAAAAAACATTTTAATTCTCACAAGATTTACTCTGTAACATAAACATAATTCTAGACAATAAATATGTCGTTTCTTGACAATAAATATGTGGTTGTTATCTCTATGGAACTAAATTTTCATTTTCACTTTATATTCAGATACTTGCATCTACAAATACACTTAAGTATCCCATGCCATAAGATTTAAAATTTCTTTATTTTTTGTTTCTCTAATAGAGCATAATTACTCTTCACATACTGTATATAATTTATTGTATGGTCCTTAGTCCATAGTCATTTTCCTTTTATAACATTTTCCAAAAACTTACAATTCAATTACTTTTTTAAAAGTTTAAAATGATCATTTTACATATGCAATATGCTTTTATTAATTTTAATATATATGTATTTGTCTATACTGTTTTATCTCACAGAACATTTCCTCTTTTTAAAAATACCTCTATAGTTGTTGCCAGGAATTTTCTGTTTTACTCTTTTGTCTATTTGGCACTTTTATTATAAATATTGCTATATGCTTTTTTTTCAAGATTTATAAATATTTTATTTTATTTTTTTTTAATTATGAGAACAAAGATGCAAAGAGAGAGGACAAGGTAAAGTTACAATGGAAGGACTATCACTCATAAACAGAACTCACGTAAGTCCCATTGCTGATATCTTAACATTGCATTTTCAACCAAAGAATATTAAGAAAAATAAAACAGAACACATGTACCATTACTTTGTCCCTCAAGTCCCCAGATTGCAATACGTATTTCTTAGCAGCACATCAAGCATTCTAAAGCCATAAAACTTATGTAACTCCTTAAATTTTGAAGGCATAGTACGTTTTTACATTTCCATGTATATGCATATTAGTTTAAGTTAGTCTCAAAAATGGGTGTTTCTTTTTAAGGATAAGAGTCAAAGGAGCAC
>PVKC010019987.1:0-18816 GCA_004027635.1 Crocidura indochinensis
GGTATGGCCCCAAAACAAAACAAACAAACAAACAAAAATTCCAAGTAGTCATCTGGGTGAGTTTTTCTTCCCTTCCAATCTTACTGTTACTATTATTTAAGCTGTTCTGCTTCTAAAAAAAAACCCCATTGGATTTATTGTTTATCCCAGATACTCACTTGAAGCCCAATAAATCCTTTGGTACCCTGTCGTAGTTTAATCAGAAGAGTTACAAAATTGTTTCTGTTTTGATACTTGATAAGCTGGTAGAAATCGCATTCATTCAGTAGTCATACTTTTCTCATGTTTCTCAAGTTTCTACTCCAACCTTGTTACTAGTTCTAACCAAGTTGCTGGGAGAAATAAAGTCAAATATCAATTCTAGATTGAGGTTATTCATAGCTTGTGTGGCTTTAAAAACTTTTCCACTCCATCTAGCAGAAAGTGGAGATGTGTTGAGATGGTATCTCCACCAGCAGGTCCACAAGAAATGCGGATTTATTGATGGGAGTCTCTGCAAGTGCTTACTGTGATCGCAATAAAAAAATTTTTTTCAGTGTCACTGAAACTTAGAGCTATTTGTTACCACAGCATGACTTCATGTGACTAGGACTAAACAGAGACAACGACTTCTGGTTATAGTATAGTGGGCTTTTCTGGTCAGAGGTAATTCCGACCCACTTTTTTTGTTTATCACTCTCTCTTTTGCAAATGAATTTATGCATCCATTTGATGTCATATATCACCTATAATATTGGCTACATGGAATGAAATGTATGTGAATAATAATAATCAACAATAATGAGTAAAAAAAAGTGGTTCCTTCTTAAACTATGACATTTCAGAAAAGTCACTTCATTTTCAGTCCTAAAATGATTTTGGTCTTTCATTTATCTCTTGTACATTCTATAAGAAATGTGGAAAACTCAAGTGGTAAACTGAAATGCCTGCAACAATAAGCAAATAGAAAGCAATGGGCATTAATAGACTCAAGCATGGAGCAGAATAAATGGAAAAAGGCTTGTCCGCCTAAAGGCATTCAAGATAAATAAAAATGAACAGCTTAGACTTAAATAATAGACTGTAGCCCTAGTCATTAATTTGCCACAACAGGTATAACTTGAAGCCATAAATAAATACACACTAAAATTCTTGTAAGGAAAGCCTTTGAACCATTTTTGAAATGTTGAGTTTTTATATACAAAACAGCCTGCAGCTATATGGTGTGGAAGAATAGTAAATAGTATAAAATATATTCATATTAAATTGCAAATAATTTATAGTGTAGAACACTAGGAATACAGTATTTGTAATTAGATAACAATTAACTAAGCAATCCTAGCTAACAGCATATATATATATATATATATATATATATATATATATATACTTTTAGAATTATGGGTGATTTCTATTGACCTCCTTTTACTTTTAGTGTATTAAATTAATATAATTTTCTCCCACCTCTGTACTTCTGGGATCCCCACAGCTGCCCATGTAAGCATGCCCCAGCTTCACAGCTTCACCACTAATCTCAGAAGAGATGCAAGCCAAGCTATTAAAATTTAAGTATACAGTGATCTTTGGACTGAAAACTCTGGGCCATCCTTGGGAGGGGTGGAGGTGGGCTGAGTTCCTGCCATGCTAAATCCTGGTATTATACTCACAACCTACAGCTGCCACCATGTAAATGGTCCAACTTCACTGCTTCATGACTAATCTCTGCAGAGACTCCAAGTCTACAAAATATTTCAGGTGTATCAATTTTCAGCCTGAGAGTCCTAGGATCATTTTGTAGCTAAAACCCTCCCCATCCACCACCCTGTATCTCCTCCTTTCTCTCCCCACCCACCACCCTGTATATCCTTCTCTCCCTCCCTCTCTCTCTCTTTCTTCTCTCTCTCCTCTCTCTCAAACACACACACACACACACACACACACACACACACATACTCTCACACTCTCTCACATTCATACTGCTCAAAGCCCAGCAGTCACACCCACATTCTACAGCTATCTGAGCAAAGGCTCCACTTCACAGCTTCACCACTAACCACAGAAGAGATGTAAGCCAAGTCCAAGTGAAACTCATCGGCCCAGTCCCAGTTCTAGAGTTCTTAGAGTTCCTGGAGGACAACACCTTTAAATTCCACAAAACTGAAAGTCCATGGTTGCACACTAAATTGGATGGGAAAGTAGCATAGAAGTCAACTGAGCACAATAAACAAAAACAATAACACAATATGCTCAACTAGCAACAAACAACTCAAGAAATCTTCAATGACTTTAATGACCCTTATGTGAAATATAACAATTTTCACAAATTTTCCTTTTGTGTGTGTGTGTGTGTGTGTGTGTGTGTGTGTGTGTGTGTGCCACACAGGTGATGCTCAGGGTTTACGACTGGCAATGCGCTCAGAAATCACTCCTAATGTGGGGGATCATATGGAACAGACGCCTGGGATCAAACGGAGCTCTGTCCTGTGTCAGCCGCGTGCAAGGCAAATGTCCGACTGCTGTGCCATCACTCTGGCCCTGAATTTTCTTTTACGAAACTCATTTTTTATAATTCCATCAGCTATTTTGTTGTAACAAGCAATATAACAATGTTATTTTTGTGCTTGATAACGGAGCAGGCTTGGAAAGTGGGTGGAAAATTAGGAACAGTGGTGGAGGGAAGGTCACACTGACGGTGGTATTGGTGTTGTTTTGAATTTCAAAACAACTGCATTATGAACAACTTAAAACATTAAAATTATAATGTTTAAAAAATTTTAAATATAAGCATATATTCTTTTACTTATAAAAAAGAAGTTACCTTGAAATTAATCTTTAGGGACCGGAGAGACAGCATGAAGGTAGAGGGTTTGCTTTTTATGCTGAAGGATAGTGGTCGAATCCTGGCATCCTATATGGTCCCCCAAGCCTGCCAGGAGCAATTTCTGAGCACAGAGCCAGGAGTAACCCCTGAGCGCTGTTGTGTGACCCAAAAACCAATATATATATATTTATATATATTTATATATAAAGAGTAAATATATATATTATATATTTTTATATATATAAAGAGTAAATAAATATATTGACTACATGATTTTCTGATTTTCTGTTGTTGACTACAATTCACAGTATATGATTATAGTAGATTCTAACTATAGCAATTGTTTAAATTGTATAAAAACTTATCTGTAAACTACTTTCATTTTCAATTCTGGTTAAACTTAAATATGCATATTCACTACTCTTTATTTTAGAAGAGGAGCTGTTCATTTTACTGATTATCATAATTACTTGCAATAGGGGATAAATTATAATTTAAAAAGATACCAGTACAGAGGACTGGTTATAGAAGACAAAAAGAAATATCTCTGGGTTGGGTGACAATATAGAAGGTAACCTAGCTGGACTCTAAAGACAAGTTCTGTCCCTGTAACCCTACATGATCCAGGAGTGATCCTTAAGCACAGAGTTAGGAAAAATGGAAGATCAACCAGATATTGCTAAAAAATCAAAAGGTATGGCTTTGTGAAGAGCTAGGTATGCCTCCAAAACCAAAACCAAATAAGCAAAAAGAAGTATTGTATAATAACAACTTTCCAGAAATACATAAATTTAAGAAAACATTTTGTTCTTCTATTTTTGTCTCCATTGACTAACTGGAAATGACTTGATTATAATGATATTGAAAAGGAAAAGAGTTTTTCCTACAAGGAGTTCTTTTTGATTTAAGAGTTTCCCCTGTGAAACTCAGCGACCCTGACTCTGGCTGTTACAAGTCAGAAACAACAGGGGGCCTGATAAGGTCATTTCTCCTCCTTTCACACTGGCCTGTCCCAGGAGCTCACTCCTAAAGAGATTAAAGTAAATTAAAGACACCCCCACATCCTGATTCTGGCTGATACAAGCCAAAATCATAAGTTAACACACCTGACCTATCTTAGAAACTTACTTCTAAAAGATTAAAGTAAGCTAGCCACCCCCATCCTTTAGGGTAGAAATGCAGCCCTAAATGATACAGGATGTAGCCATCTCCCCCTTAACCCACTGTTAACCGTGTCATTGTTTCTTTGTTGTGACAAATGTTCTCCTAACTGAGGCCTGAGTTAACATGTTATTCTAAGTTAAGGACCAGACTTTGTCTGTGGCAGGGGGTAAAATAGCACTGACGCTGTACTTTTGCTGTATAAAAACTTGCAAGTTTTGTGTTACAGGGTCTTTGCTCAGGGGTTCATCTCTGGGCACTGACCCTGGTGCCAATCAGGCATCAGAATAAATCATTTTTACAAATTTTCATGGCTCCGCATCTCCTTGAAATGCTTGAGACGCTACTTGAGAGAGGAGGACTGATCCCTAGACCCCAACAATATCACAATCAGTCGGAGCCTTCATTACTAAATACTAATCTGAGTGTGATTTTTTGGTTTCTTTGTCCTTGTGTCCTTGAGTAACAATTTTGGATAGATATCATAAAATTTCTCTTAGTCGGGTATAGCAGCGCAACTTTGCATTGCACATGTAACCGTCCTTTACATATTTAATAAAAACATAATTTGGGGGCATCCATTCTAAAATGTCAGCTTTTTGTAATAGAGCTTAGCTTCTGTCCGAATCATCCTTCGAACAAGAATTTTTCTTACAATCAGCACTATATAGCATTATGTGTGGATTTGTATTAGGGTGACCAAATGCATATACTTTCCAGACACATTAGTAGTTAAATCTCAATTTCCATTTAAAAATAAAATCAAGGCTTTTCCTAGATGCTAGTTAACTAAAAATAATTAAAATTTATTTAATGTAATTTAGCGTCAGGAAGCAACTTGGATACATAACAAGATACAGAAGGACACTTGACAGGAATGGGGAATATAACCTAAGGTCATTTAGATAAGGAAACTAATAAAACCATCTGGAAGAGATTTTCAATTAAATATAAAACAATTATCCCAGTAAAATCTTAAATACAAAAATGAAAGTATGAGTCATCCCGCTATACTGGTAGATAAAAATAATATGGGGGTGGGTAGAAATCACATTGCTATCAAGACAATCGGTAGATGACTTGATTGACATACATAAGAAAAAAGCTAGAAATTTTCACATTAATGAACAGATGCAGTACTTTATAATAAAAAATATGTAAAATAAAAGTTAATTTGCTATCAGGAATTATAAACATTAAACTATTTCAAAAACTGTACTGCATCTTAATGTATATGGTTATTTGTTTAAAGTTTCTAAATACCTTATTGTTGTCTGGTCAGCAATTTAGGTGAATACAGAGTTAAAATGGAAACACTTGTCAGAAAAGATGCCATATTCCATCATGTTTTAATGAGTAAATAGAGAAGGCTAGTTTTAAGACCCTGGAAAGTTCTAGTATCTTTTATTTTTTGGAGAGTCACACCCAGCAGTGCTCTGGACTGACTCTCTAACTCTACACCCAAGGATTACTCCTTGCAGGGTGCTCATAATGGGGGTTGAACCTGGATCATTAGCATGCAAGGCAAGAACACTACCCACTGTACTATCTCTCTGATCCCTAAAATTCTGGCTTCTGGAAACTATGTACACTCATCAACCTCAGTGCAGGTGTTATCTTCATGTACCATTCCTGACAGTTTATCATCAGGATGTGCTGCTCTCAGTTCCTGGAGCAGTAGCTAATTTTACAGAGATCTGTACAAAATCAAGAGAACCCTCTTTGTTGCAATTGGTTTCATAACATTTACGCCATCAAAGGTGTTTGGTTCCATAAGTTTTCCTTAGAAGCTGAATGTGAAAAGTATATCCCCCACTGGCTGTCAACCTGTAAATGATGTCAACGGCATTGCTCAAAATAGACCTGATGACAGAAACTCGAATTGGATCTGAAGAACATCTCACATTTATAATGACCCCAAAATGAACTGTCCTCAGTTGAAAGGGCCAGTAAATTTTATTCTAAAAATTACAGAAATGCTCCTGTGTTTTCTGAGCACCATAACATGCCTTCAGTTTCCAAATTTGCAATACAGTGAAAGTAACAGTGACTCCACCTCTATCTTATGCTGCAGACCACTGGAGACTTGAGAGATCAAAGAAATCCTTCAAGTCTGCTTTTTCAGTTTGAGCTGCTTAACATGCAATCCAATTGATTGCTAGCAAGCTTAGTTCTTTGAGGTACCTTCTGGGCAAAAAAGATAAGAACCCACCCCCAGTCAATTCACATTTTCTGAAATATTTTTCAAAGCCAAGGCATAAACATTTTAATTCTTATGCAAATTTTGCCCTAGCTCCAAATGTTTTAGGAATAGGATATCGCTTAGAAGAGCTGCTGTGTTTGCAGTATCCATGTTAGGAAAGGAAAATAAGGTGGACCTGAGCCCCTGAAGAGGCAGACAGTGACACCCCCTCCCGGTAATGACTCCTGTGTGCAAACTGAAAGCTCCCTACGCTTCTGAGAATTCAAACTGCTGACTGGTTGCTGGTGGTATAGAAACCCAGGTGGTTGGTTCGAATCCCAGTGTCCCATATGGTCCCCGGTTCCTGCCAGGAGCTATTTCTGAGCAGACAGCCAGGAGTAACCCCTGAGCACCACCGGGTGTGGCCCCCCCCCAAAAAAAACAAAAAACAAACAAATTCTAAAAATAGAAACCCAGTTCCATGCATTTGAACCCCAAAACAGATAAGCATGAAAGGTCACAGTTAAGGCAACAACAACAACAACAACAACAACAAAAAAATAGTGATGCAATAAAACTTGATTTCTAGAACTGAGGGTCAACAGTAAATTCAAAACAAGTCTAGAGCTGCCTTTGAAATTGTGTTCTATCTTTATAAAATAATACAAGACACGATTTTTATTTCTATATTTTGATTTATCACTGATAATATTAGCTATATTCCAAGGGAGCTATTCTTCTGCATTTGTATACCCACCCCCACCACACCCAAGATTATATTAATTGCATGATAAGATTGACCCCAATTCTCTCACTCTAATGCCCATATTGTAAGTGGGAGGTAGGAAAAGATCTCTGTAAATTATTCCCCCAGTAAGATATGTTCTCCACCTTCTATTGTAGTGGAAGATGAGCACATTCATTCTCTAGAAGATTATTGCAGAGAAACAAGACAACTGTCCGGATGGATTCTGCAATTGGAGGGTTTCTGCAAGCTCCAAGCCCCTGCCGCTTGTCATTAAAGCAAGTTGTCAACAGATCATAAGGACAGGTGCAGGCAGTGCTCTGTGTGATGTGATGTGTGTGTGTGTGTGTGTGTGTGTGTGTGTGTCAATAGTTTTGACTCTTGGAGGGAGGGGGAAGTAGTGGCCACAGATTTTATTCCCTGAGGCACAGCTTTCAAAAGACTGGAGTCAAGGGGCTGTCCTCTGGGAACTGTCCCTTTCCTTCAGCTGCAGCCTCTTCAAGGTCAAGTGCCTCTTCCCTGCAGGTGGAGTGCTTGGCAAAGCCCGGCTCAGGACAAAGAAAGGGAACAAGGAGGAACAGTAGCCGGGGACCATTGCCAAGTTAAGATTTTTACCCCACTTTAGCTCTTTGTGGGTCACTGACTAGCCGAGGATGATGCGTGCTGCCAGCCTGTCATTTCCTAATAACGCGGCCTCAGCGGAAAACCCAACTGCCAGTCACTTTCCAAAGGGCACTTTGAGATTCTAAACATCCAGGCGACTCTGCTCACGAGGTAGGCTGTGCCCTTCCCAGCAGCTCTAGCCTGCAGCTGTGAGATGCTGGCTGGCCCAGAGGTGGCAACGCTTGGCTCTTCTCTGCCAGTCTCTGCAATGTGCGCACTCAGTCGCCTCTCTGCCAAGAGGTCCAAATCCACTCTGGCGTTTTCCAGGCCGCCACAGACGTTTCGAAAGAAGGATCTTGTGCTTCTTGTCCAGACAAGTGTTCCCAGCTGCGGTGGGCTTTACTGTTACCCTCCTGGCTATGTTTAACGTCTCTGGCAAGGTGTCGGCATGAAACTTATCTGCCTTTAAAGATGATGCCTGTCGGTCAGCAGAAGTGGGAGAGTGGGAGAGTTGTTCCCTTTGATGGATGGGTTCCTGCTCATGATTAATTATGAGCAGAAGCTACCTCTCTAGGTGCGCTACAACTTGGTACCACATTTACTTTGGAGATGTCTTCGAACACTACAGTGCAGTGGAATACTAATTTCACGAATATGGAATTCGCTATCTCAGGTTAGCACAGAGTGGATAGTGCCCTCTTTAAAACTTGCTGATGACTGCACTCTGTAATTCTTTCTTCCATGTAAGCTGTAACCTCACTATGGATTTATCCCCCGAAGGAATTACTTGCATGAGCATAAAAATAAGCATAAAAACTAAATTATTCATAAACACACCTAGAAAATTAATTCTGATCTCACTAGCAATATCCTCTGCCACAGATAAGATTTCTGAAAACAAGCCTACCTCTTTCTCTTTGATTTGAAACTGTGTCAAAGTAAACCTACAAGCCATTGATGGACTGTTTTGTTTTGCTATTTCTCCCCCCACATCCCAACTTCATGAGCAAAGAAAAACCGCATCTTCTTTTCCAAGAAATGTCTGCAACAGTTTTTTTTTTTTACATACAATCATATTACAATTCTAACATGAAAAATAAACACATCAAAAGAAAGAAAACTATGGAATATTGTTTAGACTGGTACTGGGATATTAATTCGTGTCTTGGAGCTAACTGAATGTCCATAGACTCTGGATGGAGTCCCAAGAAGAGTGCTCATACTTTATTTCATTTAAAGTGGTTTCTTTCTCTGAGAAGTGATGAAAGGGAACAGCCACAACAGAAACAAGCTCTTGATAGGCCGCTTTTCAGAACGTTGTTACACTGGGAACAAATGTAAAAGAACGTAAAGTATGCAAAAGTACAAGAATGAACTTCAGTGGAAAAAGAGATGGATTCTACCTATAAATGTGAATGATGTTGAAAAAGTAACTAGAGCTGTATGTGACTAAGGAGATTGTAGATTGTAGTAAATCTTAAAATTTGAGTAAATTTAAAGTTAAAGTTAATAGTTCCTTGTTATTTTATTCTGAATATAAAATATATATATATTTTAAAGGGTCGTAAATTTTCTTTTATTTTTTAATTTACACACAATGGTTACAAGGTTGTTTGTAATACATTTGATTTTTTTACATATAAATTTTTCATGATTGACTTACAGTTATACAATGTACAAATATTTCACCAGTGCATACTTCCCGTGAGTAGTATCCCCAGTTTCCCTTTCACTCTCCCCAAGCTCTCTCCCTTCCTCTCTGGGGCATATATATTTTTTCTCTTAGTTTCTATCTTTGTTTCTTTCTCTCTCTATTTCTCTCTTCCTATTTTTCCCTTTCAGACACTTTAATTTGCAGTATTTCAAGTTGCACATTATATGCAACTATTTTGGGGGAAAACTTTTTGGTGTGTGTGTAGTTCTTTTTGTTTGTTTTTATTTGGAAATCACAACCTAGTGGTATATTTTTCTTGTTTTCTGCCTGCCATGATAGAATATAATTGCAAAGAACTTAAGTTGGGTTCATTCATTTCTCTAGTACTAAACTTAGAACACGAGGAAGCATATACTTATTAATTAATGGATGTTGAATAAGTACAGATGAATCTCTATTAGTTCTAAATTCCGTAAGAGTGATTGATGATGTTTCTGAAGCTTCTAACATAACATTGCATTAGTCTATATTCATAGAACATCAAAGGCAAAATGATTGGATTTTCTAAGCCTTTTTACTTCAATACTTTACAATTGCTCACATATTGAGAATTTTGATATTATAGCTTGAAATGATTGAGGCCTCCTTCTAATTTATAGAGTTACTTGTTGGTTTTTTCAGTTTAACTGCTTATGAGATTGTTTCTTGAATGGATGCCAGAAATAATATTGGGATAGAATATTCTCCACCAAATTCTATTCTGTAAGCACTACCCAATTAAATAAAGCTGAGACAACATTTCTTCAAAGTGCTCT
This sequence comes from Crocidura indochinensis, assembly GCA_004027635.1. Classification (NCBI taxonomy): domain Eukaryota; kingdom Metazoa; phylum Chordata; class Mammalia; order Eulipotyphla; family Soricidae; genus Crocidura; species Crocidura indochinensis. The sequence continues at coordinate 9,961 of PVKC010019987.1, forward strand.
CAAGAAAGTGAAGTCAAACTTTTGCACACAAATGGAGTGCTGCTTTAATTTCACATAAGCACACATATCTGTTTTTAATATAATGTTGACAGGGAAATCTTATTACTGCTAGAGAGAAATGAAAAACAAATGTTCTCTTAAAATTTACAGATTTCTGCCAGTTAATACTGGGTTCTTGGGCTGGTTAATAAGCCAAAATATCAGTGGTATTCTTTTTTAATATAGGCAGATTGCTAGCCTAACTTTGCAACTTCTGAATAGTAGGTAAATGTGGGATACAGAAATCAGAAATAATTTGTTTAGCAAACAAAACACTTTTCACCAGCATGATTTTTTGACTCCTAAGAACAAAAGTAACTTTCAATTCTCATGCTCTCTTTTTCATCATCATCATGAGCTAGTCACTGAGCTAGTAATGTCATGAAGACCTTATGTCTATGCATCATGGAATTTGGATGTGTATGCATATTTTATCTTGAGGAAATTGGAGAAGACACAAATTCTGATCTGTGGAGGATCCAATTTAAGATCTTGATTTTCTTCTGAGCTCAGTTTTTGTTTTATATTATCTAACAATTAGACAAATAACTATATGTGTTAAGTTTAAGAAAAGTAAAAAACCCAAGTAACTATTAAAACAGCTTATACCGTTCTAAAATGTTTCTCTTTTATTCTTCAACTGACTGAGGTTTCTGTTTAGATTGATGTTACAAATGTTGGCAAAACATGGCTGATCTGGTTTAATCCCCAGCACAGCATAAGGGCCCTGAGTGAGGCCAAGAGTGATCGGTGAGTGTGGAGCTGGAGTAAATCCTGAGCTCCATTGGGTCACCTGCAAAAATTGAATATACAAGCCTGAGCAGTAGGGCTTTTGTCTTGCACACTGATGACCTGGGACAGACCCGGGACAGATTCCCTCCATCCCATACGGTCCCCCAAGCCTGCTAGGAGTGATTTCTGAGTGCAGAGCCAGGAAATTGCCAGGTGTGGTCCGGAAACCAAAAAATAAAAATAGAATATACAAGATTCAAAAAATAGCAGCATAAAAACAAAACAAAATGTTGACCAAAATTAAGTGCAGTCAAAATAAATAAATTATTTTGCTTTTAGTGAACTAGAATATAATCTTCTGGGGCCAGAGAGAAAGCATAGCGGTAGGGCATTTGTCTTGCATGTGGCCGACCCAGGATGGACCCAAGTTCAATTCCCAGCATCCCAGGACCCCCGAGCCTGCCAGGAGTGACTTCTGAGAGCAGAGACAGAAGTAACCCCTGAGAGCTGCTGGTTGTGGCCCAAAAACCAAAAAAGAAAAAAGAAAGAAAAGAAAATAATTGTCTCCTATGTTTTGTAGTTTGACTCCCAGAGTACTTCTGTGAGGATTTATCTAATTTTGTTTTTTGCAAAATGAATCCGTAGAGCCACCTACTTGTTCAATGCCAGGTAAGTAGAAACAAGAGAATGGCCTTACTTCTCAGGATCACTCGTGTCTAGTTTAATGTTTGCTAAGCCATCCAGATGGTCTCTGTCATCCTGATAGTCAGGGGAGTTAACTCAGTTGGTCAATCACATATTTAGCACATGCAAGGCCTTAAATTTAATCTCTAGTTCCACATGTCCCCATCTACCTCCAGTAGAGCTGAACTGAGAACCAAACTATCATATTATCACCATGTTTTAAGTATTATTTAAATGGAGACCTTTAAAAAAATAACAACACACCTGTCCTCTCTCAAATTGAGGTTGAAAGCCTCTTGAAGGACTCTGTCCATTTTTAGGCTATTTGATATTTTTTACCCCTTCTATTGCTTTTCCTTCCTTCAAACAAAACCACATAACTCGAACTATCTAGCTCTGCTTCTCAAATAGAGGGGGAAACAAGGGAGGGTACCAGGACCAAACAGATATATGATCACTAGTAGTAAGCTAGACACAGAGGGGACCACTTACTCTAGCAGCCCACGGGGTGATGGTGGGGAATATGGGTTGCAGGAAGGGAATGTGTGAGGAGGGAGGACAAATTTGGTGATGGGAATTCCCCTGATTCAATGTTAATATGTACCTAAAATACTACTGTGAAATATATGTAAGCCAATATGCTCAAAATAAAAATTAAAAAAATAATAATAACATATGTTCTAATTGCTTTTCTCCCTTGACTCTCATCTTTTTAGCTAAAGATATCACATGGAGCAATCTTCACACAATGCCCAGGAGGACAAGAAAAGGCTAGAATGTTACTGCTATTGTGAACATTAAAGAATTTTATGTATGTGAAAAGCACTTTTTAAGTGATTCATTATATATTGACATATATGCATGCATTTATTAGTATGTGCATGTATGTACCATTAGAATTGCTAATATTATTGTTTCCCTTTATTAAGCTTTTAGAGAAAAACCCTTAAAAATTTGAAAGCCCTGTCTGAAAGTGTTTGAAGAAAAAGATAGCTACCAACAACAAATTTAGTGATGACTTCCAAGAGAATTAATGGAGGGAAAAATATATTACTAAATAAAGAAGTTAGAGTAGGCTGTGCTTTAGTTGTGCATTCAAATGTGATTTAGTTGAATGGTGTAAGGAGATAGAAAACTTATAACAAAAACTTCCCCAAATGAGAAATAAATAGACATAAGCATAAATTGTCTTTTTCCCCCTCTCTCAGACGAGCTCTGAAAGTTCAGTTTAAGTGTGAGATGTTGGGCACTTTAAAGGAGCTTTGCAAGCTAATGCCTGTGCTGTGGAATAATATCCCACCAGATCTGAGAATCTTTTCTGTCCTGAAATCATGGAGACTTTTTTCACTCTGACCATTTGCTCCTGATGCACAGCTTGATAATGAAGAGAATGTAATTCAGGCTGTCTTACTGTGCCATTATTTTAGTCTCTTAATGTGTCCTGGTCTCTGCACTTTATCTCTCTACCCATAATTCTGTATTGCTCACTGTAATCAAATCCTACCTGGGAAATGTCAGACTTGAGCAAGAGTGCATTCATTCTCCTAGCAGCTGCTCTGGGCACTTGTGCTGTGTCATGAGTGAGATGTGCCCTAAATGTTAAGTTGAATTCCCAGAGTTATTTCCATCAAACTAATACTATCTGATACTGGCATAAATTAATACTGCCTGAAAGTGGTATAAATTAACAGAATGATTATTGTTTGGGTCTATTATTCTGAATAGGAATGATATAAACATCCACTTACTTTAAGTACAAGTCTATGGGTCTATTAAAACAATTTTGCATAAGGACCTGCCTTGCTCCAATGATTTGTTTTCTTCTCTAATTGCATTAGCACAAGAAAACAAACAAAAGAAACCATATCAGGGTGACAGACTTACCCATGTCAAGCGCCTTGCAATAAATTCAGATTTACTTTGCAATCCTGGCTCACCACATTTTCAGATTAAATCCCAGTTCAACTCAAACCTGGAGCAGAGCCTATCTGATATGTACAATGAAATTATGTTTATATAATATAATTTCTCTCAAGGTTTTATTTCAACTAAATTTTATTTCAACTAAAATTCCCTCTCAAAGCACTGATATATGTTAGCTATTTCTCCAAGTTCACAAATCTTTGAATCCCTTTATTCATCCTCCATCTGACACCACACACATAAAAGGGCAAATTTCAACGTCGTACTTTAGAATTATTCACTCCTGATTCTTTAAGAATTTTTTTTAGTTAGCTAAACGTCCTATCTTCTTGGGTCTTGTGTGAAATTTGAAATCATGTTTTCTTCCAAATAGAGATATGAAGAAATGGCTTGTAGATGTTCTAGAAGATCTTAGAGAAATGGTACAAGGGGTTATCATTCATGCCTTGCTTGTAGGTGACTACTCTTTAACCCTATGAACACATCGTACTCTGAGCATCTCCCCTAGACTGTTTCTCATACTCCTATCCCCACTTAGCAAATAGATCGTGACTTTGAATGGCTAGAGTGCTTGAAATTTGCTGGTGTGACTCAGAAGTTCTTTGGGGGAATCTCACATACTCATCATAAAAATATATTTAATGAACACAAGAACTTGGTCACTCTAGTCCCTCTTCTCCCCTACATTTTCTACCCCTACCTGAGGAATCTTCAGAACAATTAGCATCTCCTACAAGAAGAGAATTAACCACTGCAAGCATCTACTATGAATCAAACCCTGTACTAGGAGCTACACATTTAGAAGTTTTATTCTCTAGAAATATGATTTACTTATATAATAATATGGGGTCAGAACACGAAGGTAATAGCTAATGGCAACAGGTGTTAGATAGACAAAAGCTCAAGTTTAGTTTATCTTCTTCAGTGATTGTGTTCTGCTCTGTGTCTGTCTGCCTGCCCTATCTGTATGGGAGTGATTTGTTGAACAAAATTACTGTACATCCCTTTGATCCAAACTTGCTGGTCATTTGACCATCATGTCACTTAACTTCATCAAAGGCCAGTTCTTTGAAAGAAAAAAACATCGATTACTTTCTGTACCTTTAGGGTTTCTGGGAGTGAAATGAGAGAACTTGTATAGTGTTTTTATAAGCATTGAAATGCCAATGTACATTAGTTAAAATGAGACTGGGATTATACAACTAAAATTCTAATGTTATTTGTGGCTTACTTGACAAGAAAGTAATTCTCTCTTCCAAGAGAGAAGACCTGAAGTAGACAGGCCATAGGAAATAGGGCAATCCCCAAAGTCAGGAGTCCTTTGGTCATTCTGTTTTGCTGTCTTCTTTAGAGTATCTATTCATGATGCAAGATGGTCTCCATTACGTTGACTATATTTAGCACATCAGAATAAAGGTCAAGAGAAGACTTCACTTCTTCACTCAATATAGCTGTTCACAAGTAACTCACAATACTACAACATTCCTCAGTTTATCATAGTCTTCAATTGTATCCTAAAGTTCAGATATACTTGGGGTAAAAAGGCTTTAAAGGCAATGAATCATTTTCCGTTGAAGAGCAAAAATGAACCTTTCAATGTGTTTCAAAAAGAACATACAACAGACAAAAACTTTATTTCCATGTTTTTCGCATGAGAGACTGGGAAAATACTTTGTGACTATATATGTCAAATATACAAAATACAGTATGACTGTAAAAAGTCATACTGAGGCTTTTTCTACCCTGGAGACGGGTGAGCTCTCTCTTGAACATATATTCCTTTCTTTCCTCTCATAATTCTCTAAGTAAATTTCTTTCAATAACAATTATTCTATTAATTGTTGACTAAAGTAAAAATTAGATAAAATCACATAGCTAGTAGAATAATAGTGGCAATATAGGTAGTTAATCGTTGTGAACAATATTTTACTCCAAATAAAGAGTATTTGTTTCAATTAAATATATATTTCAACAAAAAATATTTCAACTATCAGTCAATTGTGGACTATACACAAAATTGTGAACAATGCAAACAGCCTAAAGAATAACTTGAATTTCATTCTTGTAAATACTTATAAGGAAAATCACATCTCTTCAGTAAATCAGAAATCCAGTGTTTAAAAAGATACAACTAAAGAGCATTAAAGAAATTTTAAAAATTTAAGATGTATCCAAAATCCAGCATTTGAAAAAGCAAACTTAATATAAACTAAAAATTCTAGCTATATTATTTTACCAGTGTCTTTCATTTTTGTTTTTACAACAACAACTTTTTTGTTTGTTTGTTTTGTCTTGTTTTTGGGTCACACCTGGCAGTGCTCAGGGGTTACTCCTGGCTCCATGCTCAGAAATTGCTCCTGGCAGGCATGGGGGACCATATGGGGCACCGGGATTCAAACCGATAACCTTTTGCATGAAAGGCAAACGCCTTACCTCCATGCTATCTCACGGGCCCTAACAACAACTTTTTTTAAAGGTAGTCTCTAGTACTTGACTCTAGTTCCAGACTCTGATTCTCCTCAAGTATGGTTCCTTGAGCCAGCCAGGAGTAATTCCTAAGCTCAGAACCAGCCTACTGAGCACAGCATACTGTGGTCCAAAACAAACATAAAAAATAGAGGATTGAAAAAGATGAATGGAAAAAATGGTATAAGAAGCTAAGACAGAAGTATTCATGAAGAATATGTAAAAAAAAGAGGTCAAACAATGCAGAAAAAAGGATGATGGCACATGTTTAAAAAATGAGGACTCCTGGCAATAGAATAGGCAGTAGATCCTATACACATCTGATTGTACTGTACTAGTTTTTGAGATTAGTAGAAGTGGTATTGTTGGGGCAGCAACAAAAGCAGATGGATCACAGGAACCTTTGTAGACAAGAGCCAGCATGTTGGAGCGTAGTGGAAAAAAAAAATCAAAAGAGTGCTTGATGAAGTTAGAGGTCTATACAGTCAAGTAAGACTTGATTTTGTTAGGGAGTTTAAAAGCATTAGAAAATTCTGAAAGGGGGAGCCGGGCAGTGGCGCTGGAGGTAAGGTGCCTGCCTGCCTGCGCTAGACTAGGTCAGACAGTGGTTCGATCCCCCAGTTTCCCATATGGTCCCTCAAGCCAGGAGCAACTTCTGAGCGCATAGCCAGGAGTAACCCCTGAGCGTCACCGGGTGTGCCCCCCCCCCAAAAAAAAGAAAATTCTGAAAGGGGCCCGGAGAGATAGCACAGCAGTGTTTGCCTTGCAAGCAGCCGATCCAGGACCAAAGGTGGTTGGTTCGAATCCCGTTGTCCCATATGGTCCCCCGTGCCTGCCAGGAGCTATTTCTGAGCAGACAGCCAGGAGTATCCCCTGAGCACCACCGGGTGTGGCCTAAAAATGAACAAACAAACAAAAAAAAAGAACATTCTGAAAGGAGTAACAAAACATGACTTACTTTTTAATAGCGCACCTCTGGCAGTTGTTTCCAACATTATGTCGTCCGTATATGTAGAAAGGCCAAATATATGGTTGTGTGAGAAATTGGAAGAGGGAAGTAAAGGAAGATACATGATGCCAAGATTTGAAATCTGAGTAATTGTCAGGACAAAGTTATGACTCGTAAGAAAAAAAAATTAAAAGGTTTGGGACTTAGGTAAATAGATATTTGAGGCACTCAGTTTTAAATAACGAAGCAACTGTCATTCAAAAGTATAGTACAGGAGGTCTAGGCACAGAGACAGAGCAGTAATGAACATGGCGTAAAGAGGAACACAGACTTTCCTAAAGTCTCCTTGGCCACTGGACAGAGAAAAGTCAAGTCCTGGCTGACACCAGATACCAGAAGATCTGCTTTAGAAAAAGGATATAAGTATTCCATTAAGCTTTTGCTTCTTACTTTACTCTGATGATAAGGAGTCACAGACTGTAAAGGAGTCTGACTTTCTGGGCTCAGATTTCCAGCTTGAGAATTTGAGAGCACAAGTGCCCCAAAGAGGTACTTGGCTACTAGTTAAAATGGCAAATTAGTTGAGACTCTCTTACCTTTGATGTGTTGCTTACCACTTTGTTCAGTCATAAGTGATTGTTTTTCTCAGTCTCTAACTGTAGACCTATTATGTGTGTGTTTGTGTGTGCATTTGTGTGTGTGTGTGTGTTCTGCCCGTGCCAGGAGTTGAACTAAAAGCAAGATAAGTGGTCTCAGCATAACCACATCTTTATGATTAGACATGGTTATCGACAGAATGTGTATGCAGCTCTCCTCCAGACCCAGTAAAGTGTCATTTATTTTATTAATGCTTAAAAAGAGATGAATAGAATACATGTTAAAAAAATGAAACTTGGGGGGGACAGAGAGATAGCATGGAGGTAAGGCATTTGCCTTTAATGCAGAAGGTCATTGATTTGAATCCCGGCATCCCATTTGGTACCCCGAGCCTGCCAGGAGCGATTTCTGAACATAGAGCCAGGAGTAACCCCTGAGCGCTGTCGGGTGTGACTCAAAAACCAAAAAAAAGAAAATGAAACTGTAATGCATGCTGGGAACAGGGGTGAGGGAGGACAACACTAGTGGTGAGGATGGCCTTGATTCATTGTCACTATGCACCCTAAATATTACTGTGAAAGACTGGTAACTCACTTTGGTCACAATAAAAATTATTTTAAAAAATGAAACTTGGGGGCCGGGCGGTGGCGCTGGAGGTAAGGTGCCTGCGCTAACCTAGGACGAACCGCGATTCGATCCCCCGGTTACCCATATGGTCCCCCGTGCCTGCCAGGAGCAATTTCTGAGCATGGAGCCAGGAGTAACCCCTGAGCACTGCCGGGTGTGACCCAAAAACCAAAATAAAAATAAAAATAAAAATAAAACTTGGAGAAAGAAAACATTAGAGAAATAAGGGCAGATATAGTACAATAGCCAAGGTGCTTGCCTTATATGTTGTGAACTTGGGTTCCATCCTCATTGACTCATATGGTCCAAGAGGACTAACAAAACTGATCTTGAGCACAGATAAAGAAGTAAGCTCTGAATTCTACAAAATATGTCTCCAAAACAAACAAAATACAACAACAAAAATTCTAAAGAGTTAATAATATTCTTCAGGCATAGAAGGGAATATATACTAAGACTATAATGTATTATTAACATTGCTTATGTTGATATTAAAATACTGAAATGTGTGGAAGCTGAGGTTGAGAGTACCTTAAATATAATTATTATCACAAATAATCTTTATAATTATTTTTTGTTTGGTTGTATAAGTTTAGTGTCTACATTAGATGGTACTTAAGGCTTACTCATGGCTCTGCACTCAGGGATCAGTCCTGGTGAGCTTGGGTGATTATTGAAAGGTCTCTAGTGTTAAATGTTGTAGTGAAAAATGCTTACATTCAACAAGTGATTTGACTTTTACAATAGTCCAATTAGGCAGGAATAATTTCTGAGTGCAGAGCCAGGAGTAACCCCTGAGAGTTACTGGGTGTGACCCAAAAAGCCAAAAGAAAGGAAAG
>PVKC010019988.1:0-18835 GCA_004027635.1 Crocidura indochinensis
GCTCTGCAGCACCTTGTTTCTCTTGCACAAGCCAGGAAGTGGTGCTACCAAGACTGATGAAGCACTGACAGCTTACTGTGTGCTCGGTACTGTTGTGTTTACTTCAGCCCTCCACTCCAAGAATCATGAGCTAATCTTTGTAGAGTCTAGACACCAAGAGGTAGTAGGACTTATTTAGCTAGGTTACTACTGACTCCAGGCTTGAATGCTGTGCAAAGCATCACATGCAAAGATCTCTGTACACGGAGCTCAGGGTTCTGCACACAGCTCTTAGATTCTGCTCATGACCTGACCCTACAATTCCCACGAGTCCCTCCCACCCCTGTATGGCTCCCAGTGATAAAACACCGCATACCTCTGCCTTCTAAACAGTGACAACCCAAATTCTACTCTCAAGTTTTTCAGGAAATGTCAAGCATTTCATCTGGCTCACCACATCACAATAAGCAGGGGCTTGAGCTCAAAGGCATACTCATGGCTGATAGAATGCCAGTATATCCATGGCATGGGTCCACCCATGCCACAGGCTGTCATCTTTCCCAACGAAATGTTCAAAAGCATGAATGGGAGGATGAGTATAGGTGGACATTTTTGTGTGTTTATGGAGAGACACAGCCAGCAGTACTCAGAGGTGACGCCCAGAACATGGAGCACAAGGCCTTGGGGAGAGTGTCAGAGATCTGCACGGTGCCAGGGATCAAACCTGGGAGCCACACACACAAAGTCAGTGTTCAGTCCATTGAATGCTCTTTCTCTCACTCTATCTCTCCTTCCCTCCATTCTTTCCTCCCTCCTATCTGGTCCACAAGGTGGACTTGTTAAATGATGGGAAATTTATTAGTCAGAAAGTAGGAAAACGGGCCAGAGAGATAATACAGTGGGTAGGGCATTTTCCTTGCATGCAGCTGACCCAGGTTAGATCCCTGGCATCCAATATGGTCCCCCAAGCCTGCATGCAGAGCCAGGACTAACTTCTGAGTACCAACAAGTGTAGCCCCTCAAAACTACAAAAAGTGGAACATTTCATTCAGGACGAGAATAGGACACTGGAAAGAGGTAAAGTGACATGCATGATACCCCTTCAGTAACAGGGAGATAAAGGAAGAGAGAGAGAAGAAGAAGAAAAATGTCTGCCACAGAGGCAGGTGGGGGGACAGGAGCAAAACTGGGGACACTGGCAGTGGAAAATGTGCCCTGGTGAAGAGCATTAGACATTGTATGACTAGAATTCAACCATCAACAACTCTATATCTGTGTATTTCACAGTGACTCTAAACTTTAAAGTAAATAAAAAATGGGAAAAAAAGAATCAAACAGGAAAAAAACAAGGTCATTACAGGAAAGAAAAAACACTTTCTGGTTTTGGGGAGGAGGCCTCAGAAGCTCAACTCAGTCCCCACTGCAGGAATAAGGGAGAGGAAAAGTCTAATCCAGACCTAGTAGCTGCATTCTTCCTCTCACTGAAGAAGAGGCTGTGAAGAGAGTCACTGAGGCTTGTCCCAGGCCCTGTGGATGCATCCCAGCCACAGCTCTAAGCTGTGACCACATGCTCCTAGACACAGATTCACAGATTGATAATCTCCTACAAAGAAAGATTTTTTTTTGGTGTGATGGGAAAGCTCCTCCATTCACCACTGACCACAGCTCCATCTCGGATGCACATGGGGAAGGATGCTCATTCCTATGGTCTGATTCCTTTATGCTGGGACCAAGATAACAGCTGAGAGGCTACAGGTGGAGAGGGACTCGGCTGTGGACTCCCGTAGGATCTGCCTGCCTAGAATTTCACACTAAACTGACATTCCCAGAAGGCTCCAACTCCTGGCCTTTTCCTCCTTCAAATTCACCGAGTCCACCTGCCAGATCCCTCTACCTCCCTGAAGCACACCTATAAGGCACCATCTCTAAACACAGCCCAACTCTATTAATGTGGGATTAGAAGCAGAGGCATCTGGCCATGGGCCATGTGGATACCAGCTACAGGCTCCCAGGAAAGTCCAGAGCCTATAATTGGTATATTGGACAGGTCAGACTCCAACTGAGCCTAGTGGTCCCCCTAGGCACGTAATCTCCTGGCTGGCATGGCTGGCCTATCCAGTGTTTACATTCATTCATTCAGCAAGTCATGGAGAGTCATAAACAAAACAGGTACTTCTCTATTTTGGGAGTCACACCAGGCAGTTCTCAGGGGTTACTCCTAGCTCCGCATGCAGGAATAAATCCTTATAGGTTCATAGGGCTATATGCGATGTCAGGGATCTGACCCAGGTCCACTGCATGAAAGGCAAAATCTCTCCCCAGGTCCCCTCTCTCTTCAAGTCCCCCTAAATAGCCCCTTCTCATAGCTTAGCTGCAGCCAAAAGAATCAGCTAAGTGAGTTCCCACAGACTAAATTTGCAGCTCCAAGACACAGATGTTCAAGAATGATGATCCTTAAGAATTCTCAGAGCTTTTGGGGGGGATTTAGATGGTTGGATCTAAGTGGGGGTGTGTGTTTCCATTCCCAATCCTATTCTGGCCTCAGTGTTGAAGAAAGAGACATTCCAGCTCGCCTTTGCACCCCGTCTGAGACAACTTGGCACTGAATGGGTGCTGAGAAAAACACAGCAGATGCTAAGAGTTTCTGCAGCTGATGTCAGCACAGCTGGTTCTGGTCTAATAAATGCAAACAAATACCACCCTGTGGTGGGCACTGAGATGTGATGACAGGTGATGGTCCTTGGCAAGGTTGCAGCTTAAATGGCTAATAAAGAATCTGCACTTTCTTCTAGAAACTGGGCCCAGAAACAGACCTTTTGTGGAAAGTGATCCTGCATGTGGAGGGTAAGTGCTAAAAATAAGAGCCTGGTGATTGTGTCACAGGCTGGATTGCATGTACCTCCCCACACAAATACAATGTACTCCCCCTGACTCCAACCCCCAACCCTCATGATGGGAAGAAAATGCCTACAAAGCATAACAAAGTCAAGTGATACAGAGGAAAGAGAAGAAGAGAAACAAGAGGAAGACCTTGGACTATGGAAGGTTGGAATAGACTTGCCCTCCTGATCCTTACAAAGGGCTGATTCAACCTGTTAGCATTGACATCTTGATTTTAGACTTTTGTCCTGGGATCTATCAGACTGTGCCTGTGGTCTGAACACCAGAATGTGGAACTGGGGGTGGCGAGTTAAGTGAAGGTTGTTATCTCGAAATTCCTGAGAAATGGAAGTGACTTCAGTTAGGTGAAAAAGGCTCTTGCTCAAGTTAAAATCTTCCTTTATTGTTAGACACATTCTTTTCCCACATTCTCATCTAAGTATCCAAAGAGACCTAACGTGAAGATGAAATTGACCCACTGGTGGAACATCTCAACAGCATCATTGTTTCCCTTTTCAAAATCACCATCATCACCTCTCACCCAGCAAACATGGGAAAAAGAAAGCCCAGGTATGTCCTCACCTGGATTTGCAAGGCGACTGCTGGTAGGTCCAAGAATCTGGTACGGATCTATAGCAAGAAAACAAGGCAAGCACTCAATATCACAGTCATGGAATAGTGTGGGGCAGGTAGAAGGCATTGCCCACTGTTTTCAGCTTCCTAGAACTTGCTTCTGTATAGGACAAGATCCATGTGGGAGCTGAGAAGATTCCTACAAACTTCCCAACATTCAGCCCAGTGCTCTTTCCCTGCAGTCAAAAATAGGGCAAACACCTGGAAAGTCCCAGAACCATGTAGATCCTCTTTCCCAGCATACTGGCACTCTCAACCTGATCCTGCATCTTCACACTGAACTTGCACAGATCCTGAGATTGCTATCCATGCACAGCTACATGTGGCACATAGATATAACTATGTCATGGACTTTGCATGGGAGTCAGAAATGTTCTAGCCCATCTCCAGTCATCTGAATTGAGCAGACCACTCATTAGCATTTGTCCCCACTGTCTATAGAGAAGAGTCCCAAAGAAGACCAAACAGGGCAAATTCCCAATTAAAAAGTACCACATTTCAGAAATACGCCAAATGTTTCTCTTCTGTCCAACTCAATGGCCCCTGGAACATACCTAGCTGAGGGCGCTGGTCTTCAGTTTTAGGCACCGTGGAAGGGGATGGTTGAGCAGCTGAAAGTACAAAAGGAAAAGGATGGTTAGCTATAGGTTTTATTTAGTCATGATCGTTGGATTCTATTATCTAATAATTTGTCATTTCTGCTATGGACATAATAGTCTTACTCTTAGACTAAGACTGTCTCGTGGTCAGGAAATGGTCCTTTCCAATGAGATGAGAAGCAAACATTGTAATAACAACAAAAGAGGAACTTGCAGTATTCTTTTTCTTTTCTTTTTTTTTTTTTTGTTTTTTTTTGGGGGCCATACCCAGTGATGCTCAGGGGTTACTCCTGGCTATGCGCTCAGAAGTTGCTCCTGGCAGGCACGGGGGACCATATGGGGAACTGGGAGATCGAACCCAGGTCCGTCCTAGGTTAGCGCAGGCAAGGCAGGCACCTTACCTCCAGCGCCACCGCCCGGCCCTCGAACTTGCAGTATTTTATAATTTTATTTGTATCTCTGTTTTTAACCAGAAACAACCTCAAACAGAATTTGTGAGGGCTTATCTAAATAATTGACATTAAAAAGTAAAACAAGGTGAGGGGCGGGGACAAAAAAAGTCAAACAAAGGGGCTGGAGCAATGGCATAGCAGGGGGTTTTGCCTTGCACATGACTGGTCCAGCTTGGATCCCCTAGCATTCTATCTAATCCATCCCATATAGTCCTCCAAGTCTGCCAGGAGTAATTTCTGAGTGCAGAGCCAGGAGTAACCCCTGAATGCCACCAGATGTGGCTCCCAAAATTAAAAAAAATTAAATAAAAGGAAGACCCCAGGAAAAAAAATGTCTTGGGAACATTTAAAGATGGCTAAGAGCTAGGACAGGGCACGCTTGATTTGCAACTGCCAAGGCCGGGGTTTGTTCTCCAGCATCTCCTGCTTCCTCAGCATGAACCACCTTGAACCATTTCACCTTAAGCCACCTACAAAGATGCGCAGGGAGCTATCACAACCATCTCCAACCACCTGAGCACCACAGAGAAGCCCTTCCTTCCCACTCAAAATAAAAAAAAATTAACTTATCCAACATTGGGTATCACTCACTTTACTCTGCACTCACATATTCTGGGGATGTGCTTTTGTCCATTTGAAAGACAGGGAGTGAATTCCTTTTATTCCCCTAAGGATGGTATAACCACCACAGGCAAGGAATTCCATCTCATTCAAGAGCAATGGGTTTGTGGTATAAAAGCACCACCTAGACACAGGGATTATTATTGACTCCATCAGCAACCACCCATACAGATTTGAGACAGTGAGAAGCAATGCTGTACTTTGTTTGGAAGATTATAAATTTAATTAATAAATTAATTAAATCTCCATGAGATACAGTCACAAAGTTGTTCATAATTGAGTTGCAGCCACCTGCTGTTCCAATACCCATCCCTTGTGCTATACCTTTTGACTGGGGGGTGGGGTGGCCATGACCTGTCCAGGCTGATCTCCTGGGTGGTTCATAAGGTAAATCTGCAAAAAACAAATAAATTGGCAAAAAAAATATCATGAACATAAATATTTTTTTTTTGGTTTTGGGTCACACCCGGCAGTGCTCAGGGGTTACTCCCGGCTCCATGCTCAGAAATTGCTCCTGGCAGGCACGGGGGATCACATGGGGCACCGGGATTCGAACCGATGACCTTTTGCATGAAAGGCCTTACCTCCATGCTATCTCCCGGGCCCCGAACATAAATCTTATAATTGATATCTATATGTGGTCGTTAGGCTTTATTAGAATAAATGTTATGCAAGAAAATCCAGTTATCCAAAAACAAAAGCCAAGTTGGAGGTCATTAGTTTTTAGTATTGTTTATAAATTATTTGAAATTTTTTCTTGCTATTTCACCCATCAATCTAAAACTAGCATTGAGTTGGTTCTTGCTGAGTCTTCTGGGCCCATCTCCTATGTCCTAGTTCAAGACCATGTTAAAATGCAATATTTTCTGCTCCCAACTAGGTCTATGTAAATCCATTCCTTATATATGTATGGCCTATCCAAAACAGTCCACAGCTTTGATGATTCAATCTATCATGAATCAGACTTTGATGATTCGCCAGCACAACCTACTGGCTGGGATTCAGCCACTGACTCCATTCGTGCTTTCCTCCACCTCACCCCTTCTTCTTCAGCCCTTCAAACCAGCACTGCCTTCTTATCCCCCTATTTACCAGCTGCCTCTTTCCATTTCTCACACATTACTAATCAATACATCTTAATTCTAGTCACTTGTCTATGCAAAATCTATGCTTTCACCTTCTTTAAGCAAATGTAGAATAGAATGGCATTTAAATGATGCCATAAACTCATTAATTACAAAACCAGAACATCACAATACAAACACAACAGGAGGTTGGTTGACGTCCTAATGACATCCTCACAGCCCCTCTGACCCACATCACATGTTGCAGATGCAAACTGAACAACCATACTCCCATCAAGCTCAGTATATGTTCTTTTGTTCTATTTATGCTCAAGAAGACTCAGCTGAGTCCCTGTAAGTTTCTTTCCAAAATATATTTTAGAAAAGTGATGAGTGATCCTACAGATGTGCACATAAACAGCCATTTTCTACATGCAACCTTATTACAGTGTCACTTCGAAACTATGTCTTCTTGGACTGGGGTCTCCATTCAAAGCCATGTGCTATCCTGGGCCAACTAAATGCCACACACAGCCAGACACTTCAAGAGGTAAAGGTTTGCCAGACACCTGGAATGTCTATCAAATTGCCCTGGATTATGCGTCTGTCACTTAGCTTTAAGCCTCTCTTTAAATGGATCATTCAACCATGTTCAAAATGAGCAATTTGGTGGGTCAATCTTAAAAAATATACATGAGTAGGCTGCATAAGCTGTATTCCCTCCTATCTATTTTCACATCCCAGGGAGGATGGCAGTGAAGCAAGAGGTGAAATTCAACACAGGGTTGCCTTAATTCATTGGATCTGTTTGGCTCTGAGCACTGTGCCCAATGTGGTCTGTGAAACTCTACTCTCTAGAGCTTTGGGTGGCCTCAAAATCATTTTACTTTGGAAATGTTGATTGTGCTTGCTCTGCTTCTTGGGTGGCACATGGTAACATTTTTTTCTGGAACCATGAGACTCAGCGAGTGGGACTCTGGGACTATGAACTGCTCCTACCCAGACCCTCAGGCTCTTGCTTTTATGGTGTTGGGGTTTCATGGGGGATGCCATAGGCCAGAGCTGCCCATTGACTGCAAAATTTCCACCATGAACAATTTGTACAAGTATTCTCATTGGTTGGACATTGTCTAGAAAATGTTGAGCCCACATTTCAATTGGAGAATCATCAAAATGGAAAAAAGAGCCAGACTCTAAGGGAAACTAACTGAAGCAACATCTAACTGAAGAACAGACAGGCACTTTTGTTTACTACATTAGAAGAGTTGGGGAATGGAGAGATAGTAAGTACATGAGGGCCTTGCTTAATACCTGCTTCTATTCATTTCCCAACATTACTTAGGGTCCCCTGGCCACCACCAAGAATAATCCCTGAGCACAAGAACCAGGAGGAAACCCTGAGCACAGCTGGACATGTCTCCCCAAATAACCACAATAACAACCAAAGTAAGGGCCAGGGGAGAGCACAATACAATAATTAGGGGATATGCCTGGCAAGGAACAAGTTCAAGTTTGCTCCCTGGTATCACATGACTGTCAAGCACCACCAGGGATAGCCATGCAGATCCTCAGAACCACTGTGATGGCCAGGAGATCCCTGGAACTATAGGGCCAGAACGGCCAGAGCAGGCATTGAATGACTGGTTCAACTGATCAAGAATCGTTGGAGAGGCTTTGGGTCTCCTAAACACCACATTTATAAAGTCACATCGTATAGAGATAGAGCAATATTACAACAGGGAAGGTATGGCTTTGCAAATGTCTGTCCTGATTTCGATCGCCAGCATCTCAAATGGTCCCCCAAGCATGGCCAAAAGTAATGCCTAAACACAAAGCCAGGAGTAAGCCCTGAATATTGCAAGGTGTGCCCTCGCCCTCCCCCCCCACACACACACGAATAAGCAAAAAGGTAACATCAGACAGATTCCCTGAATTCTTATTTCTCAGAGTGTGGTTCTACAGTCTATCCTTCGGAACTATTCTGATTTGAACCCTGACAGTCAAGGAATACTCTGATTCAAACTTTGGTTGTTAAGGGAACCTTTTCAGATAGAACATTTCAAGTCCACTCAACCTCTAGTTCCTTATTCTTGGATGGCACCAACTTTGGTTTATTTCTGAATTAACTCTCTGTGGAAGAACTACTTCACTGGGAGTAAGTGATTGAACTTAGGGGTCCTTGATTCTTATACTGGCAGCTATGTGAACTGCAGGTTTTCTTGCAGCTGATATGGGATGAGATTTCCTTCCACCCAGATCCCAGAAAAATGTGTGTAGAAATAAATGAGTAGAAATAAAATGAGTAGAAAAATGTGTGCTCGAGCTCATGAACACAGTCTCTTCTAGGAATCCATGTTCTTCCATTTGGTGAATTCAGAAGACCCATCAGAAGGGATCCCGGGCAAATGAGGCATGCCAGGGGAGAGTTCTAGATCAAATACTTTCCTCTGGGGTTTGAGAACAAACAACGAAGCCAATAGGTCAGTAAACTCATGCGTGGGCGAGCACACAAAAACACACTCATAGACATACACTTCAAACATAAAAGCCTTTAGCTCATGAAGTAGGTCTGAAGAAAAACAACATCTCACTGCCCATAAAAATAGATTTTTAAACTCTTTTTTCATAAAATACTCCTGTGTGGGTGGAACGGTAACGTCAATCTTCCCCTCTTAAAAAGAAGTCAGGATCGACGTGGCCTCAAATCTGAAGTTTAGCCAAGAATTCGAGATGTTTATAGGAGCAAGGACGAACACTTTTATCAACATGTTGCCCTGGAAGATAAGCAAACTTTTGTTTCCGTCCATGAAATTCTCCTCCAAAGCTCCCTTATCAGTCACTAATCATATGGTGTAGGGGCCACACCCCTCCTGTGTGGTATGAGCCTGGCAAAGGGGGTGGACAGTCAGCTGTGACCTCTTCTTCAGCTGTCTCTATTTTCTACAGAACAGTTTAGGGTAGTTCTACCACTTTTTGTTTTTACTTTTTGGCTGGGTGAAATCACTCTGTACACAGTGCTCTTTGTGACTTAAGGATCATGGATGATGAATCTTTGAATAGGATCAGATGGTAGAGCCCATGCTTGCTAGTCATACAAGGTGCCCTCTGTGCCTCTCTCTACTTGTTCTTCAAGGCAAATCATCTTTGGACTGAATCGAAGTTTTTCTTTTGGGGGGACATAGCATTTTGGACTTGGATCTGCTAGTTTCCCCCACCCCCTTAAAATATTCACATTTAAACACTGGACTCTTTAAGAGTCAGATCACAGGGAGTTTAGGGATATCTTGGGAGGTATGTCTTAGCATGAGTGAAAGCCCCAGCTCTAGTACTCTAGTAATGAGCTAGAGTTTACACTTCACTACACTTTCTGAGCCTCAACTGTACAAAGAGTGAGTAGGAATGTGTTTGTAACACCATGCCTGTGCCTTTGTTCGTTCCCTGGGATCCGGGATCCTTTTCTGAAGCGGAAGTAGACTTCTGCCTCCTCCTACTGTCTGCTTCCCTAGACATCACTGACTCCAGCTCACATCCCAGACATGATTCCTGCAAGTTCTCATTCACAAGGTTTTATAGTCACTTTCCACCAAGCCCACTAACGAACAACATTTCTCTGTTTTCCACCAATCATTCTTTTCCAGGACCAAGCCCTGGTTGGTGAAAGAGCCCTACCTCTCTCCATGTCTCTAATGGATGTGAAAGGGCCAGACTGGACCATTTCTCAAACACTTGGATACCAACAGCAAAGACATCAAGAGATCAGAACCACCACAGAAATGCCAGTTTAGTGGACGGACTTTGTAATTAATTAATTAATTAATTCATCCTCCCTAACTTTCACCAGAATCCTTAATCCTACACACACACTGGAGATTGGGGGTACTTTGTGCTCCCTTCTCCCCTAAGTGGGCATGTTTCTGGGTTCACCAGAGTCTGGGGGAAGCAGAGGATACATTTCTCACTGTCTTCTCTGCAACAGGCATTTCTCAGAATCTCATGGTGGAGGAGAAAGGGCTGCCCCCACTGCTTTAGGATTTATGATATCAAATGACAAAAATCTAGAATCACTGAAGATCCAAAGAGTCCCTGGAGGATCCCTGCTGAAAGGCAGACATGAAGCTTACACTTGCACGCTTGACCCTCACCCCATCTCTTTGGAGAGCAAACATCCCAGAGGAGAGCAGGATGTCTGGGTTGCCATGGCAATGGAGGAGGTGAAGGGATAATCCTCCACCCCCAAGGCTGGCAAAACCTTCAAACCAGAACTAGCACATAGCCTGTTCCTAAGACAGGCTGGCAGGGGGCGCTCACTGGCTTTGCTCAGTATGCTGGCGATAGGCAATACCACGTCAGAGTTCCCAGGCTCTTGGCATCAAAGGCAAGTGCTTGGGGAAGGAGGAGGGTGCCCATGGGAAAGAGACAGGAAAAGGGGGCTCTGGTGGTAACAGAAAGAGCTTGAACAACTCCTGAAATAACATCAACCAGATGTCAAGAGACTCTAAGCACCCAGTGAGGAGTCAGTGATGAGAGGGAGGAGTGGTGGCTTAAAGGCTCATCCAACGAAGGGAGGCTGGAGGAGGGAGGACTGTGGAGGAAGGGGCCAGGGGAATGGCCGAGCTGGCAGAAGGTGCTCCTGATTAGTGCCAGGCAGACTCTAAGGAAGGAGAGCTCTTGGGACCAGTTCAACTTGGAGCTCACCTTTAGTCAAGGTCGAGAACCCTAGTCAAAGCTGATAAGACCCTTGAGGTTAGATTCATATCAATGCATGAAGAGTCTGTGTGCAGCCCTGCGCAGCCCTTTTCTGAGTCAGGCTCACTGATCTATAGCTCCTGCGACTGTCCCAAGTCCCTTGAGAGAGCAGCCGCCCAAACCCAGCTGAGTCTAGTTGGAAACAACCCCGTCGACACCTGGAAAATTGGTCTTCCTCCAAGGCACAGGAGAGCTAGAGCAATAGCACAGTGAGGAAGGCGCTTGCCTTGCACGAGGCAGTATCCCATAAGGTCCCCTGAGCCTGCCAAGAGTGATTTCTGAATGCAGAGCTAGGAGTAATGCCTGAGCACAGTTCGATGTGAGCCCAAAACCAGAAAAGAAAAAAAAAAATCCATCTGACATCTGACTCTCTTCTTAGTAGGGAGACCCATCCTCCTTCTCTGTGACTTCTGCTACTTTGGGGGAGGGGAGCCCTGACAAGGAGACACCCCCTCTCACAGTTTCCTTCCCTCACCTGAACAGGAATTCTTTTTTTCTTTTTTGGTTTTTGGACCACACCCAGCGGCACTCAGGGATTACTCCTGGCTATGTGCTCAGAAATTGCTCCTGTCTTGAGGGACCATAAGGGACGCCGGGGATTGAACCACAGTCTGTCCTAGGTCAGCCATGTGCAAGGTGAATGCCCTACTGCTCTAGCCCCCTGAGCAGGAACTCTGCATACAGGGATCGACTGCTGGTTCCAGACACTAGGACAGAAACACCCAAACATTTCCCAGTGTCTGAGAGCCTGGAAGCTGTGGTCCTCTCAAGCATGACTGAACAGTTTCCTGGATACAGGGATCACAGGACACCCAGGAATCGGGGTCATCTTTAAGTGCCAGGATCTGGTGCCTCGTTGATACACACAGATACACACTCAATCCCACTCTGTGACAAGACCACTGATTCCTTCTTGGCATCTGTTATCTTGCCGTGCTCAGGAGGTTCTAGTAGGTTCTATATCAGCTCAGAAACCTGGGCTTGCTCTCTGGTGCCAGGCATTGGGATGCCCTGTACCCAGCTGTTACTCAAAGCAGTGATTCTGGGAGTCCTGGGCTTTTCTATCTGCTATCAGGGACCTTTGCTACATGATTTGTGCCTGTGCTTTGTCTCCACAACCACAAGATGATAAATAGTAAGATTACCTGGATCAGACTTTACTTGTGATCCAGGACAAACTGCCCCCTCGTGTCCCTCATGACTTAAGCCACAGGGTCTCAGCAAGACAATATCCCCCCATCCCCAGATGCCTGGCAAGAGACAGATCACTTGAAGAGGTAGTGAGGGCGTCATACCTGGCCTAGATGAAATTCTTTGCGTAGCTTCAGGATAGACTGAAGTATTGGGGAAAATGAAAGCTGCGCCCCCTGCAGGCAAAAGAAAAGAAATGGGTGAGAGTCTTTGGGTGGTGGCTGGAGGGGTAGCATCTCTGCAGCAGTGCTCAGGGACAGCTGCATGACCACCACCAGGGGTCTGCCCGGCCAGTCTTCCTGAAGGGATAGAGAGAGAGAGAGAGACAGACAGACTTTGGGCCGGAGAGAGAGCACAGCAGTAGGGCGTTTGCCTTGCACTCGGCTGAAACGGGATGGGCTTGGGTTTGATTCCCAGCAGCCTATATGGTCCCCAAAGCCTGCCACGAGCTATTTCTGAGCACAGAGCCAGGAGTAACCCCTGAGCGCCGCTGGGCGTGGCCCCAAAACAAAAACAAAAGACTTTCGTGTGTGTGTGTGTGTGTGTGTGTGTGTGTGTGTGTGTGTGTGTGTGTGTGCGCGTGATTTCAATTTTATAGCTGCTGCCCAATTCCATTGCAGGCATCCATCATCCCTGGCAATCTCATGACTAACCAAAAAATAAAATTCTGGGGCCCGGGAGATAGCATGGAGGTAGGGCATTTGCCTTTCATGCAAAAGGTCATTGGTTCGAATCCCAGTGCCCCATATGGTCCCCCGTGCCTGCCAGGAGCAATTTCTGAGCATGGAGCCAGGAGTAACCCCTGAGCACTGCTGGGTGTGACCCAAAAACCAAAAAAAAAATAAAAATAAAAATAAAATTCTATGATATGTATTTTCAAGTCCAAAGGCATAAGAATCTGTCAAAATACCATTCAGGGCTTCTGAAAGTACCAAAGCATTATGAGTCTTTAACCAAGGAATCATGGAAATCCATAGAGCTAAGTAGAAGTTACTTTGCATCTCAACTCAAATGCACCTTTTCTTTTATCGTTCTTTGTCTCTGTCTGTGTGCTTGAATTCAGCAGAGAGGACTCTTCCTGGCTCTACTCTCCTGGGCTCCAACTGCTTGAAGCTTGACAATAATAAATATAACACATACACATACCTCAGAATATTCATGCAAGCGCATGTTCACTCAAGTGACAGTAAAAAAATTTTAAGTGTGTGGCTCAGAGATGCTTTCTAAGAAGAGGGAAATTATTTAACCTAAGCCATTCATTATTGTGGCCCAGAATGTAATGGATAAGAAGGTAGAAAAATTTAAAAAAAAATCTATCGTCCATTCAAAGTATCCTCTTTCCTCCAGCATTTAAGATGAAAAACAAATGTTCTGGGTATTGGCGATGAAAATAAACTGGCTCCCACCTGGATGTGTTCCCATTTCTCATTTTTTACATGATCAGGAAAATTCTTGGGAACTTGTGTTTCTACCTGAGTAATCTGGGTGTGAACTACTGGCTGCTAATGTTTCTGCAACACCTGGTGCTTATCTCCCTCGCCTAGGTGTCAGAGTGTCTTTGCAGGCTGGTACAGAGAGGTGAGCAGCCCTTGGCCATGCATCTGAGGGTACCCCCACACGGGTGATCTTGGGTCACAACTCAGAGCCTATTCACCCACTGGAAGTACAGCCTTGAGCAGGGGGCG
Source organism: Crocidura indochinensis (assembly GCA_004027635.1). Taxonomy (NCBI): domain Eukaryota; kingdom Metazoa; phylum Chordata; class Mammalia; order Eulipotyphla; family Soricidae; genus Crocidura; species Crocidura indochinensis. The sequence goes on from PVKC010019988.1 coordinate 13,851, forward strand.
GAAAGCCAGCCAAGATGAAGCGTTATGTCAAACTCGGGCACAGGCATCAGTTACAAGTTAGAGAGAGAATATTAGGGATGGGGTTAGTGATTCATTTCATAGCTTCCAACAGTTCTACCCTCAGAACCCGAAACTTGTCAAGAAGTCACTGACATTCTCCCCCTGACTGCCTTTTGCAAAGAAATAAAAAAAGCCACCTTTACAGGAAGGTTGAAGTCTAAACACATCCAGAATTTTACCCGAAAGGAAAAACTAAAAGTCCTACATGTCCCCTCATAAACATTCCTTTAAGAAGGAAAAAAAAAAGGAGAAACAAAGACAAATGCTAAGGGGTCCTGCAGTCAAACATGCTTTTAGTGACTACAGACAGTAGACAGCTATTTGGGAATTAAGAGTAGTAGGACAGAATCCAGCAAATATTGAGTGTGGCCAGTTGGGGAAATTCTGCCCCTGCTCTGGCTTCAGAGGATCCAAAGAATACAGTGGATTCAAAGGATCCAGAGGATTCAGAGAATCCCTTTGTGGGGGTTAAGGGGACAGGGCAGAAACTCAAGCGCACCCACACTGTAAGGATTGGTACCTTCAAGCACTGAACCTTCTGCCCAGGGACAAGCCGTCACCCCACCTCTGTGATAGGGCTCCCTGCCACGCACCCCTGCCCTGCTCTGTCGCCCAGACAGCGGGACAACTATGGGAGACCAACACCTTGACTTGCCCTGTGGGGAAGGGGCAGGGCCAGTATTACCTGTGTTTCTAGCATGCATTAACCGTGGAGAGTTTTGCAATGCTTTATCAACATCATCTGAAGTCAAATGTGGAAGTGGCGCTACAAAACAAAACATAAAGCGACATCAAAATGCAAAAAGAGGAAATGGGGGAGAATGAGAGAGAGAGAGAGAGAGAGAGAGAGAGAGAGAGAGAGAGAGAGAGAGAGAGAGAGAGAGAGAGAACATTACCTTTCTCAAGTTGGAAGAGCCATGACCACCCCACTCCGGCCCAAATCTTATAGACTACTTGGAAGTTGCTGTCCCCCTGCTGTGTCCCTGGTTAGCATGTTAAAAATCTATTTGGGTGTTGAGGAGTGCATGAACTTCATTCTGGGAGGTCAGTGTATGGATGGCAGGCAAAGCGTCTACACCCAGAACTCCCTGAGACTCTGTCTCCTCCTCACCATGCTGGATGGTTGGTTGCAAATCAAAGCATGCAGAACACAAATGGGTGGGGGTAGGTCATGCCTCTACTTGCCAAAATGCCATTCCCAGGGCTTGATTGCAGCCATCTTGCAAGACACTATGCGGTATGTCTCATGTTTAATGTTCAGGTTGGACACTTGGGAATTCGGTTAGCTTTGGGGAAACCCCGTCTCACACTGCCGCCTCCAAGTTAGCCTCTGTTTCTACTTGGGGTGCCATGGGATACGATACTGAGACTCAATACCAGAGACAGCTCTATGGCCCTGTGACTTGGGATCTTGGCTGAGGTCTGGAAGAAGGAGATCACTCCTTCTTCCAGAAGTTTCTGGCTTCTGCATAAAGCTCTGACTAACTCGCTACCACTCGCTGGTGGTACCTGGATTTCTCAGCCAACAGGTGAGAACCCCAAGCCCAGTCTCCATGGCGTGAGCCCCGAGAGCCCACAGCACGTGCATGTCCTTGTGTGCATGTGTGTTGGGAAGGTTTCTGCGTGGGTGACACCCCCCGCCCCCTCCCGCTTACTCTCTCTGAGGTAGTGGAGATGCGAGAGGAGGATGTCGGCATTGTAGCTCGGGGTGAGCCGCTGGAAGTCCTCCTTGGTCATCTTGCACAGCTCCTTGCCATCGATGTTCTGGAAGAGGAGCAGGTCCACGTCGGACAGGCTGTATTCCTTCACAGCCCACTCCAGCCACTGCCGCACGTGGTCCGTGCTCCAGAGCGTGGGGTCTGCGGGGACACGGACACACTCCATCAGCAAGCCCCTAGGAACCATTTCCAGGGCAGAGGACAGAGACACCCAGATGTTGCGCCCAAACCATCTGGCATGGATGAAGAGATGATGAGAGAGTCAGGAGGACCCCAACTGGGTCTACCAGTGTCACCTGCAGAGCTTGTGGTCTTTCAAGGGATTGTTAGGGGGAGTTCTACTTTGAAGAAACCCGTGTTCTTTCATTTCTCTGGTTGAACTTCTTAAGATAAAATATTTTTTTATTTAAAATATTTTAAAAACTATTGTTCAAGGGGCCACAGTGATAGCACTGTGGAGAGGGCTTTTGCTTTGCAAGTGGCTAACCAGGGTTCGATCCCCGGCATCCTACAGGATCCCCCAAGCCTGCCTGGAGTAATCTCTGAGCACTGCTGGATATGCTCCCCCCCCCAAGAAAAACTATTGTTCAAAGCTCACCTTTCTGTTTTTCTTCAGGTAACTTTGTTTAGATTTTATTTCTTATTTCTATTGTTGTATTTGTTTTTGATGGCACACCTGATAGCATTCAGGTGTGCACAGTGGAGAAAGCTGGTTCAATCTTCAAAATCCCATACAGTCTCCCTAGTCTGTCAAGAATGGTTTATGAATGCAGAGCCAGGAATAACCCCTGAGTACCTTCAGGTATGACCCCCAAACAAACCAAATAAATAAATAAATAAATAAGTAAAAAGCAACAGATATGCAGAAGCAGATACTTTGCCTGCAAAACTACTGGTTTCTTGAGAGTAAAGATTCAGCGCTCAGGTAGATGCTACATACAAACCACACCACACACCACAAATAACTTGATGTAGAAATGACTAACCACATGATAGGAAATAAAATATAAGGGAGTGCTAAGCCCCATTCTTCCTCTGGGCTCACTGGTCAAGAGAGAGAAAGAGAGAGAGAAAGAGAAAGAGAAAGAGAAAGAGAGAGAAGAGAGAATGCCCTGTTAAAGCTATTTCAGCAGACAACTTGGGGATGCTAACTCACTAGAACCTGTGGGAGTTGGGGCACTTCCCCACAACACAGCTGTGGAGACAAACACCTTACAGGATGCAGGTGGTGCCTTCATGCTCTGATGCCACCCAAGGGGGCTCTAACACAGGAGCTGGGGAACTCCTTGGGGAGAAGGGTGGTAGTAGCCAACCGAAACACCAGCCAGTACTTTGCATGAAGTCCAAATTCCCTTCCTTCTTTGTCCAACATTCTGTCATCTTCCTTCATTTCTTCCTTCTCCCTTCCAGTCTTCCATCCTTCCTACCATGCTCTCCTTCCTTTTCTTCTATACCTGCGACCTTTCTCCCTTCCTTCTCTTCTTTCTTCTGTTTTCTTTATATCCTTTCTATCCTCTCTTCCCTTTACATTTTCCATGCTCCCATGCCTTCTTCCACACATCCATTCATTCATCCATCCAATCATCTAACCATCCATCCAAAGAATCATCCATTCAACATGTTTTCTTCTATACACTCTTCCATACTTTTCTCTTTTTCTTTCTCTCTGCCCTCCCTTCGTGCTTCATATCTTTTTGGTTTTTGTATTAGAGCCACTTCTTCCTGGCTCTTTACTCAGGGATCACTCATGGTGGGTTTTAGGAGATGTGCTAAAGATGGAACGTAGGTTGGCTGTGTGAAGGCCAATATCTTACTCTCTGGCCCCTTCTTCATATGTTTGTTTAATAGAAGGAAATTATTTAAAGCCAAATAGACTTTGTCCCCCATCCTATATGTGGCCCCTGCCCTCTCAGAAGTAAAACCATTCTGAAATGTGTATGTGTATCAACCCTCTACATATTTGAATATTTTTACTTGTCTCTAGCAGTCATATCACTGCCTTTGTGTTTTGAAGGGTAACATAAATGCTAACTGATTTGCTGTGGGCACTTGGCATTTTTAAGATGCATCCAAGTTCATTGGTTTCAGCATGCTGGGGTAGCCCTGAGTTCATGAAAGGAATATCAGTGTGTATCTTATCTTGTGCACACATGAAGAATCACCTGGGTCTCGGGACATGAAATTCTTTGGGAAGACAGAAATATCCCTTATCTCAACCACATGGATGCTTACTTTGTTCAGCAGATCCTGGCATCCAAACTGCTAACCATTCCCCTAGTGAGATGAAGTTCCAAGAAGCTCCCTTGGACCCCGGTCCTCTGAATGTGACCATGGGTTTCCTTAAAGATACTGAAGATGATGCAGGTGTAAGATGATACCCTCAAATTCCTCTTAAAGGTGTTCCCTCAAATTCCTCTTAAAACCTCTTCCTTTGACACATAAAAGCCCATCTAGATCACTCTGCCCTGCTCCATCCTGATGGATTTGTTCTAGATAATAAAGAGAAGGAGTTCTGGCTTTTGGGTTAGGTAGAGAGCACAAAGCAAAAGGCCACATCATGTTCATCCTTTCCTGACTGCTTGGCGTATCAATTCTTCACTATCTTGGCTCTTCAGACCCATCCACTTAAGGGATTATAAGCATACTGTGGATTTTCATTTTACAATGCAGGGAATAAGGCACTTTCCTGGAATGGGGCTTAGCTCCGTTGGAGCCCAGGCACTGCACTTGTCCCCTGAGCATTCCAGGTGCAGCCCTGAAGACTCCCAATCACCTCCAGAGTGGCCTGAGTCAGTCCTGAATTATCAGTTTTGAGAAGCACCAAGTCCCCAGGTCCTTTGAGTTAAACTCCAATGGACTGAGAATCACCAGTGGGCCCTCAAGATTTCTAGAGCACTGCTTGAAAGATTCCCCCCTCTCAAAAAATAAAAGCAGGGCCTGAGCAATAGCACAGTGGGGAGGGCTCTTGCCTTTTACACAGAGAACCTGGGTTCAATCCTCAGCATCCCAAGCCTGCCGGGAATGATTCCTGAGTGCAGAACCAGTGTTAATCCCTGAGTTCCACTAGGTATAGCCCCAAGACAGAAATAAATAGAAAAAGAAGAAAGAAAGAAAGAAAGAAAGAAAGAAAGAAAGAAAGAAAGAAAGAAAGAAAGAAAGAAAGAAAGAAAGAAAGAAAGAAAGAAAGAAAGAAAGAAAGAAAGAAGA
>PVKC010019989.1:0-18829 GCA_004027635.1 Crocidura indochinensis
ACTGAAACTTTTGAGGTTAAATTAAACTGATATACTTGTGCATGGATATATAAAAATGTACTTTGCCTTCAATGTTTAAGTTGTAACCTAAGTCTTATGTCTTTAGATTATATTATGTGCTGCTAAAAATAGTATGTACTACAATCTGGAGATTTGGGGGACAAAGTAATTGTACATGGGCTCTGTTTTGTTTTTCTTGCTCATTGCTGAAAGTTCAAGACTGAGATATCATCGATGGGACAACTGAGAATTCTGTTTATGCATGATTGTCCTTCCACTGTAACTTTACCCTTTCCTCTTTCTTTGCATCTCTGTTCTCATAATAAAAAAGATTAAAAAAAAATGAGGTGCCAAGAAATTGAATCTGGATCTATTAGGTACAAAACTAGTATGTTAACTCTTGTACTATACCTTGGCTTCCAAATTACTATACAATCTTTATTTTTATTATTGATATCTTTATTTAAACATCTTGATTGCAAATATGATTGTGATTAGATTTCACTCATGTAAAGAACACCCCCCTTCACCAGTGCAACATTCCCACCACCAATGTCCCAAATCTCCCTCCATCCCACCTCACCCCCAACTGTACTCTAGCCAGGCTTTCCAGTTCCCTCATTCATTCACATGATTATGGTAGTTCTCGGTGTAGCTATTTCTATAAGTGCACTCAATGAGTTCCTAAATTCTGTGCTCTATTCCTGATTCAACTCTGTGGTATCCACACACCAATGGTTTTATACAATCATTTTGGCCCCATTTTTTCAGTTTATAATTAAATACTGAGTATTAAATAGAACTACTTACCTTCCAGAGAACATAATTGATGTTAGTTCCTTCTCAATTCCTTAAAATCACCCTATTCAAGGCAACATCTATGACTGATGCATCTGGAGACTTAAAATGAATGTGTAAGAGTTAGTGAATGAGAGGAGGGCTGGAACTTCCAGCTCACTTCAAGAAGCTCACCACAAAGAGTGGTGAGTGCAGTTATAGAAATAACTGCACTGAGAACTACTGCCATAAGGTATATAGAACAATACGTAGGTAAAACACTTCATGACATTGAGACTAAAGGCATCTTCAGGGAGGAAACTGTACTTTCCAAACAAGTTGAAGCAGAGATAAACATATGGGAATACATGAAGCTGATAAACTTCTGCACCTCAAAAGAGTGATTGGTAACTGGTAATAAAGTCAACTTGTAACTCCATAAAAATACATATACTTTGATCAAATTAGTTGTTGTGGATACCTGGCAACAAATAAAAAATTAGTGAATAAGGTGAATTTTGCCTCAGTTTAATCTTTGACTATCTGGCATATTAGTTATTCAGAAGCATCACTGAAGGAACAAGCTACAAAATAGATATTAATGATCCAGATTACCAGCATTATGAATATTCATGATTTGCTTTACAAAAGAATTTACATTTCATCCTCACCTATTAAATCACAAGTACAACACCCTTTACAAAAGGTATTTTCAGATTAGAGAGAAGATTCAGGAAAACAGGAAGTTTGAGTTTAGTTCAGAACAAGATCAGAACAAAGAATTAAAAGAACGTATTAGTTACAGGAAACATTAACAGAATGATCTCAGCAAGATGGAGTTGAAAAAGAAGAAAAACTAAAAAAGAAACAGGCATTGTGGAAAGACTGGCTAGTTTATAACACTTCCAACAATATCCCTAACTCTAAAATTCTCTCTCCTCAAGAGGAATGTACTCTTGCTCACATATTACCTACTACCCACTATTTGTGTTGTATTCGAATTCAGAGACCTAAAGTAAAAAATTACAAAACCTAAGGTATAAATTACAACACAGGAATCTTTCCCAGCAGCTCAGAAGTCCAGCAAAATCTGTTACAATAAAACATTTAAAAATTAATAATAATTTTGTTAGCCAACTTTTGGCCAACTCTACTCAAACTCTCATAAATGGAATCCATCATCACTAAATGAAGAACTTAGTCTTTGCCATTGGATGAGGAAACATGTCAATACCTATTCAGTTTATCTTACTGCTCTGATCCATGAATGTGTAAGGTACATATAACATGTGAACAAATAACTAGTCACTTATTAATTAGAACCTATAGCAGTTACTTCTTCCATTTCAAGTGAACTTTCTTTGTTAAATGAAAAAATAATCATAAAAACTTTTGGTTCTTTTATGATCTAGGAATCTAAGTAGATTTTGAATGAAAACAAAAATCAATATTTCCAAAGGTCCCTTTTAAAGCAGCATTGTAAATTCAATGGATTTTGATTGCAATCCAGATGAGCTTCATGAGAAATGATAGGATTGCTATTCAAAATTAAGTCTGTTTTTGCTTAAACATTTTCTTTTTCCATCACTTTTGATACTAAAACCCTTCCACAGAGGTTTTTGGTTATATATTTATGTTCATGAAAGGTCCTAGATTGTAATTTTTTTCATAGAAATGGTCATAATTTTACCATATTGCTCCATTTTATTCTATCAAAATGTTTTATTTTAATTTTGCTCTGTGTTACCTTGCCAGACATTTCATTCCTTACATATTCCTTATTGCCCCCAAATAATAAATTTGGAACACTACTAAATTGCCTAACCCCAAGCTCTAAGTTTGTTATTCAATTCATCCTTCTTTTTCTGCATCTTCCTAGGCTTATTGGGGAGAATAAGTTACAATTTTCCTTCAGGTACAATCTTACCACATTGGAGTCACCAATATTTTCTTCCATTAATGTCATAATGTGATTCTATTACACTGCTAAACATGTATTTCTTTTATATTTTATTTTCTTAATTTAAATACCTAAATTTGAAGATCAATATATAAGTTTAGAGTATACAACTTATAAGAAGAAAACAGAAAAGATAGAAGAGTTATGGTGAAACCTTTTCATTGATTTTATTTTGTTTATAAATGGTGAGAATATTTCTCAGGTTCTGTGTTATCTGGGATTATCTGGATCACCTAGTGGTGTTTGGGGCTCCATAACTGTCCCCAGAAACTCTGGAGACCTAGAACAGCCAAGACTCACAAAAGGTTGGTTTTATGAAGTTAATGTTTTATCACTCTAGCTCACTCTAGTTCCTGAAATTAAGTTTGTTAATTCTGAGTCTTCAGATATAGGATTATCCTTATCTATATTTGTCTTATCTTTTACAGAGATTGCTGCATTGATATCAGAATTCTATTCAAGTACTTTCATTTTCTAACTGCTAGAAAACCATGTGTTGTACATGGAGAACTCTCCTCCAGATGTGGGGGAATTAGAGGGACTTTGGAGATCATAGAAAGAAGGAAGAACACTCACTATAAAACAGGGGTTTTATAGGAGAAAAGTGGTTCATTCCACATTATGATATCAAAATACAATTGTGTAAAATTAAAATGCTTTTTGACACAAACCACAACAATTTAATCATACATTTCAATTTCATTTCATTTCAACACTGGTGGTCAAGAAAACAAATACTTGTATTTATTTTGGTTTTGGGGCCACACCCGGTGACACGCAGGGATACTCCTGGCTATGCGCTCAGAAATCGCTCCTGGTTTTGAGGACCGTATGGGACTCGGGATTGAACCATGGTCCGTTCTAGGTCAGATGCGTGCAAGGCAAACACCTTATCATAGTGCCACTGCTCTGACCCCAAAAAAGCATACATTTTTGAGAGAGTTTAGGGAAAAATACTTGTGCTAGGGCTGAAGCCAGAGTAAAACTTACTTTGCATTCAGTTTATGTGGGTCCTCTGAGCAATGTCAGGAGCTATTCCTGGGGCCGGAGAGATAGCACAGTGATAGGATGCTTGTCTTGCACGCAGCAGATCCGGGATGGATGGTGATTGGAATACCAGCATCCCATTTGGTCCCCTGAGCCTGCCAGGAGCTATTTGTATGCAGAGCCAGAAGTAATCCTGAGCACCGCTGGGTGTGACCCCCCACCAAAAAAAGAGTGATGCCTAAGTGTAGAATCCCTAAGCATTGACAGATACGCCCACCCACCTCAAAAAAGAAAATAAAAACCTGTCCTATGAGCCAATGTAAAAAATCTGCTTACTTTATATTTTTCCTAAATATGATATTCATTTTATTCCATTGGCCAAAATTTTATGGATGAAACATATATTGAGAGTGATGGCACTGTATTTTGATATAAATGGGTATAAATAACTACATCTCTGAACCAAAAGGCGTTTTTCTACTTGTGTTACTATTTAAGCCAAAGTCACAATTATTGGTCACTTGCTTCTATATTAGCATTTTTCTTTTACTATATTCTTCTGAAATAACTGTTTTGGAATTGAAAGATGTGAAAGACTATGTACTGAAAGGAAGAACCTGCAATATACACATGAAATTTTTTTTTTTATTTCCTGGATAAGAACTCACAGAATGATATGTAAGTTGGAGGAATTTTCCCAAAATAGTGAAGTAGAACTTAGAAAAACTTGACATCTTCTGTCACTTTCAAAAGTATCTTTTGAACTAATGCATTTTTCTAAGATTCTGTTAATGTAATTAGGATAGGCAAAAGGAAACACAATAGCATTGCAGTGGCAACTAAATCTAACACTTGTTTTAGTGTTTTTGAAGTGAATATTGGGTCAAAAGTGAAATGCTAGCACATGGAGAAAAAAAAAACAAGACAGTTAGGTTCCCTTGAGAGTTTAAGAAATTATTAGAAAAAAGAACTACATAGTAAGATTTGATGAATGAAAGTGGGCAGGCCAGAGTGGCAAGAACACCAGAGACCTGAATTCAAAGCTGAAATATATTCAGTGACATTCAGTTCAAATGTGAACCTTAAGGGCAACTTGTACAAATATGTATTGGAAATCAGATGGGAGCAAGACATAAGTTTTAATATATTACACATGGATTTTTAATCCTGCAGGAAATGTCTTTTTGGCCACAGTAACAGTAACTTCAATTTTCAGAGGCACATCAAACCCAAATGGATATAATTTAAAAGCATTTATTTCTTTCCTACTTCTAAACTATTCATGAACTTTCAGTATATGGCAACAAATAAAGTAGAAGCAGGCAAGAAAAGAGCAAATGAGAATAACAGTGAAGTAAAAGTTAGGGAATAATCCTGAGAAAACTCAGAGTAGGTGAAATTTGTAAAATTCAATATGAAAACAATCTCTGCTCTTCCATGAAAGATAAGAATTAGGTAAGACAAAATAAATTACTTCTCATAACGTATGATTCCATCAGTTTCACTAATTTCAATTAAATTGGTATCAAGAACAAAGAACTTTGTCATGTGTTAGGTAAAAATATTATTAAAATATGCACATTGTTTTCAAGAGATGCAAAATCGATATTAGCTTATACAGCTTGATTATTTTATTTACAGGTTCTCAATAGAACCCTAACCTATCATTTATCAGTGTAATAGGTTGCCAAAACTTATGCTTCATTAGTTACAGATTCATTTTCAAGGAAATTAAATCTTTACTACTCTAGATTAGATTTTATCTAATTTTAAAACTTTCAATATAGTATGCTTCAAAGAGAACCAACATTTTAATATTATGTATCCTAATAATGACATATGCATGATACAGTATTTTAGCAACCTACTTCTCTATTGAATTCAACTTCTGAAATATAATTTTATAATATCACATGAGCCTTTTTAAAATGAAACGACAAGAATTCATGCTATACAAACAACATAATTTCATTTTACGTTAATGATGAAACTGGTCATAGGTTAAAACAAACCTGAAGAGCTAAAGGTCATTGAATGAGAAATATAATGAACAATACCATAACCAGCTTCTTTTTACCAAGATCTCTTTTATCTAGTCTTCCTTTGACCTCCTTATTTATGGGTTTAGTTTCTAATACAAATGCCCTTTAATACATATGAAGTCTATATATTTAATTTTACTTCTGTTTTCTTTCAGGTTATATCCAGTCCTTTAAGTTTTCCTTGTAACTCGTCACCCCAACTAGACATTTTGAATTTTGAATTATAATAGTACTGAGGTAAACACTATGGAGATGAGTAGTCAAAATGAAAAATATTAAATAAAACAATGCTATTGTCATGCTGGGCTCTAAGTATTGGAAAATTGAATATAAGACGGTGAACTTTGTACCTAGATGAGATTAACAGTTCATTCTGGGAGGAATAAAAAGATTCTATTCTGCCTAATGTCAGTGTCTAATTGAGGAAAGTCTATTTTTAAATATCTATTTAATTGATAATTACTGTGTAGAATATAGACATGTTTGCTTAAATTTTTGTGAATAGGAACTTGTTCATAGATATAACTTTTACAGAGATGCAAAAATGTGATAATAATACCACAATTTAATAAGACTTCTCTAAGAATACAAACATCTGGAATCTTAAAGGTTGTTGTAGTAATGAGCTTTTTTCTAGACCTGTATTTCATATTTCTCTGAAGCAATGAATGTCATTAATTACTTGTTGAAAAAAATACCTCTTCCTTGGTTTCTTAGTTTACTTAGCAATTTTGTCTCTTGTGCTGAATGAATTTTTTCTCTTTAATGCTGAGCTCTGCTATGATTCTGTCCAGTGACATTAATTATAATTTTCTTTTTACTTATATTCCTTTCCTCCTTTCTCTTTTTCACATTATAGTAAGTCAAATTATACATGAATATACATGAGTATAGACATGCATGTTCGCATTCTATGTCCCATAAAACTAAAATGGAAAACCAATTGCTTTTTCATTATTTCCTCATAAATATCCAGGTTCAATAACGAGGATAATACCCAACATCCTCATAGTGTTTTTCTTCATTGTCTCTGTAAAACTTTGGTTAACTCTTTTACAAACATATCCAGTATATTTTATACACCAAAATCCTTATTTTGGTAATTCCCTTTTCTGGGTGTTCTGTGTACCATATATAGACACTAATTTAGTAATTCTCTTGCTTCAAAAATATTAAGAAAAAACTTAATCTCTTACGTTTTTTATAGTTGGCACTTTCATCATCATATTGAATAAGGGATCAGTTCCTTAACATAGTTTTGAAACCTATTATATTGTGAACTACTTTCCTGAATATTTAGACACTATTATAATTTATGTTATTGACTATAAATATATATTTAAGGGAAGCTTTAGCATGGCCTTGAATGCAAGAAGATATGTACATAACATACAAAAGTCAAGTGGCCAAGATCTAATGTATAAGGACTCCACAAGCACTAAAGAGAAGAATCAAAATACTGAAATATATGTTTTGTATGTGGGAAGATTGTGTTCCACTTTCAGCACTCTCTGAGCCCTTGATCACAATCAAAATATTTCCACTGGCACTTCTTAGTGTAACTTTCCTATCATCCCCTAAAGGGGCACAAAAAATAGATAATTCACAAAACTCAACACAAAAACAAATAGTCCAAGTATTAAATGGATAAAAATGTTAATTACTTCTACAAAGAAAACATACAGGTAACTACAAAAATTCTTATTATTTATCATGAAATATATACCGTATTTGCTGGCATATAAGACGACCCCCCAATTTTACAGTTAAAACATAGGTTTAGGGCTATATTCGCTGTATCAGACAGAACGTTCCTGTCTACAACTGTATGTACCACAGTGATCAAATCATAACAAGCAAAGGTTCAAAGGATATACTGTAATAGAAGTCCTTTCTGACTCTGGTCCATTTGAGCAGGCTTTTGACAGTGTAAATTCGGATCCAGAACATTGTCTAATTTGCATTCATCAAAAACCTGCTTGGATTGACCGAGTTAGAGAGGCGGTCCGAGCAGCTTTGCAGTGATTGGTGCAGGATCAAGTTTCGTGGCAATATCCAGATGATTTTCGTTTAGCTGCATATCTGGATTTTTTTTTTTTTTGGATGTACTCGGCTTATAAGATGACTCCCGATTTTCGGTTGACAATTTTCGTTTCAAAAGTCGTCTTATACACCGGCAAATATGGTAAATCAAAATGATACTCAGACATTGTCTAGCATCTATGAGAATTAGCAACATTACATAGACCAGAAACACCAGGGCTGCCAGCACTTTAGAGCAAAAGGGATCCTTTTTCACTGCTGTTGAGAATATGAATTGATTCGGCCTTTATAGAAACAAATTGAATATTTATTATTGCTTTTTATTTTTGTTTGTTTGTTTGGTTGTTTTTTGGGTCACACCCTGCAGCACTCAGGGATTACTCCTGGCTCCTGCTCAGAAATTGCTCCTGGCAGGCACGGGGGACCATATGGGATGCTGGGATTCGAACCAATGACCTTCTGCATGAAAGACAAACGCCTTACCTCCATGCTATCTCTCCGGCCCCCAATTTGAATATTTCTAAAAAAATGAAAATAACACCAGGATAATATTATGAAAATTATGATCAGATCGTTTTATGGATCCTAAGAACACCTACCAAAAATATAAATGTATATAAATGTTCATCACAGCACTATTTGCACTAGCTAAATTATGAAAGATCAAGGTACACAATAGCAGAGAAGTGGACAGTGAGACCATGGTACATTAACACAAGGAACACATTAACACAAGGAGTAACCAGCTCTAAGAAATGAAGGGACCTTGCTATTTTGCTGTAACATTAATGGCAGTGAATGGATTTACATTATGAAAATTTAGTCAGAAGCAGCCCGAGACATATGGATAATCTCATTTCCACATGGAACAGGAAAAAAACAAAGTAAGAGGATAATACTCATCAAAAACAGACCCTTAGTGCTTATTTATATAACTGATGCTGCCTAGAGCTCTCTTAGAAGGAGGAGAGTGGATGTATATTTGCTGTTCAATACATTTTTATGGAGCTATGTTTGACAATTCAGTTATGAGTTTAGTAGAATAACATTGCACTCTCAAACAAATTAACATTTATAATCTTAGAGAAACAACATAGCATCGATTAAAAAGCAGAAATAGGGGCCCGGGAGATAGCATGGAGGTAAGGCGTTTGCCTTTCATGCAAAAAGCCATCAATTCGAATCCTGGTGCCCATATGGTCCCCCGTGCCTGCCAGGAGCAATTTCTGAGCATGGAGCCAGGAGTGACCCCTGAGCACTGCCTGGTGTGACGCAAAAACAAACAAAAAAAAAGAAATAAAAGGAGGAAAGATTAAATTCTTTCTAAAGGACAGAATGGATACTTTTGCTTATCAATGTATTATGCACATCATATGTTCTCAAAAATTTTTTTTTTTTTGGTTTTTGGGTCACACCCGGCAGCGCTCAGGGGTTACTCCTGGCTCCATGCTCAGAAATTGCTCCTGGCAGGCACGGGGGACCATATGGGGCATCGGGATTCGAACCGATGACCTTTTGCATGAAAGGCAAACGCCTTACCTCCATGCTATCTCCCGGGCCCCATGTTCTCAAAATTTTATAGAATTATGACTGCAAGTTTAACAACTAGCTGTTTTGAAACCTAAGCTTAGCCTTTTTTCTTTATTTTTTTCAAAGTCTTTAATATCTTCCAGTAGTCTGGACAATCTTAGGTGGTGTCATTTATTTAAGAAGAAACATACTTTATCTTTTGCAGCGATATCTACTGAGATACTACTGTGATTAATTTAATTTCAGGAAATTTAAGGAAGTGGAGAAGCGAGAGTGTCTCCCCTTGTTCTTTCTCATCTTGATTAGATCTTTTTGTCTGACTCTTGTCAGAGACTCAACTAATCTGTCATAAATCTGGCTCCAGAAAAAAAATTGGACAGTAAAACTTCTGTTAGGTTATTTTTTTCAGATTTTTCCCAAAAAACATCATTGTTTCTTCTGAATTTTGCTATTTTGCTAAACCTTTACTCCTAAACTCTTTAAAAGGTTTTAGGCATGTGATAGTATAAATTTTTCAGTGTGTAAGTATCTTTTAAGATACTTAAAATATGGGTCTGGGGAGATAGCATGGAGATAAGGCATTTGCCTTTCATGCAGAAGGTCATCAGTTCGAATCCTAGCACCCCATTAGGTCCCCCATGCCTACCAGGAGCAATTTCTGAGCTTGGAGCCAGGGGTAACCCCTGAGCACTTCTGGGTGTGACCCTAAAACCAAAAAAAAAAAGATCCTTAAAATATAAACATATTAGTCTGAATTTTATTGTATGATAATTTCCAATATTTTTCTGTTTATCCCCTTTTGAATGCTTTGTGTAAACATAGTTTTGTTTCAAAGTTACCCAGTTCTTATACCATTGAGTTTATGCAATAAACAAACTGTCTTTTCTTTGAGCCTCATCATATTTTGCACGTATGGAATGTGGAACTAGTTTACAAACTGAAGGGACTGTATACATCATTGCCTTAAAAATAGTCAATAGGGAAATATTGTGAATCAACAACTTGTAGTCTAAGTTCACAAAAAAATAGAAAAAAGGTAATTTATAATTTATGATTACCTCCTATCTCCTACTTATTCTTTTTTAATTCTACAGTGTGAATCTTGTACTATCAATAACTGCAAGTTCTGCCTTTGACCTTTAATTCAAACTTTTTTTCATGATGTGGAAATAAGTACAAGCAAATAAGTAATTTGCTTTTTTCTTTATTCCAGATTCATAAACATTATTTTTAGTGACCTAGATGGCCCGTGTTCAAGAGATCTTGTCCCAAAATATCTGTGGAGTCAGCCCAGGTAGATTTAGAAATGCAGGTGAGAGGCTCAAGAAATTTAATTGTGTTAGTATATGTGTGTGTAGGGTATGTGGGCCTGGGTGAATGGGTGGGTTGGGAATTCTGCAATGGTGAAGACAGCCAAACCTAAAGCGGAATCTTTGTTTTGTGTTACTAGTGTAGACCCTGATAATAAGGAAAGAATGTGGGCTCATGGAGGAAAAACAGAAAAAACACAGGACAAATCAAAAAAAAAAAAAAAAAACCTTTCATGTAGGTTAGCAGAAATTCTCAAAGTAAGACTTTAAATAAGAATTCTGCAATTTGGGATATGTTGATGGAGGGGAAAGTGCCATTACTCATCTCTCCTCCAGGCTCAGAGAACACTAAGCATTTGTGGTTTTGCCCTTAAATCTGAGATACTCCAATGTGGCAACTGCATCCTGCCCATTGAACTACCCCACAATAGACATTCTGGATGTCCCAGGATTTCCTCATTTTCTACAGTGTTCCTTTTTCAGATAACCTCCGAATACTTAGCAAAGCTTTTCACAGTATTCTGAAAATGTTATCCTCTTTCCTTTTTCTAAATATTTTGTGGCTACAAGGGATGCCTTTTTTTATTATTTATTTATGTATTTACTTATTTAGTTTTGGTTTTAGGTCATACCCGGCAGCACTCAAGGGTTAGTCCTGGTTCTGAGCTCAGAAATCGCCCCTGGCAGGATCAGGGACCATATGGGTTGCCAGGATTCGAACCAATGTTCTTTTTGAATTGGCTGCTTGCAAGGCAAACACCCTACCACTGTGCTATTGCTCCAGTCCCCACAAGTCTTTTTTTTTTATATAGGTACCTAAATAATTTGAACTAGGTTCTTCATGAAACCTGGATAGTGCTCTCCTGCATACAAAGGAAAAGACACAGATACATCTATAGACAAAGCGACTTTGTTTATATTCAACTCTTGAGTATTGGTCAGAAAACTCTTCAAGAACAAAACTTGATTTTTTTTCCTTTAGGATAACTTATATATCCTCCCGGATCAAACAAACTGACAGCATTAAGTTTTCTTAATTATTTCTGTTTGTATCTTGTAGTTTCTCTCCAGGTAATACAGTTAGCTTAAAGGCGTTCTGCTCAAAACTTGATCTGTCTTATAAATCAGGCCAAGGTTATTTCTGCCATTGTAGGGGTTGAATCCTTATTCCTGTTCTTAAAATCCTCCATATTAAGGATTTAGTATAGAACTTGGGGCCTTCAGTCAGTCACTATTGAGCAGTAAATGTATTTTTTTTTGTTTGTTTTTTGGGTCACACCCGGCAGTGCTCAGGGGTTACTCCTGGCTCCATGCTCAGAAATTGCTCCTGGCAGGCACGGGGGACCATATGGGGCACCGGGATTCAAACCGATGACCTTTTGCATGAAAGGCAAATGCCTTACCTCCATGCTATCTCCCGGGCTAAGTAAATGTATTTTTGACCATACTTTCTAAGTTGGTTTTAAGTTTGTTTTAATAAAAGTCTAGCATTACAGACTGAGGAGAGGTGACATTATCTTAAGGTATTTTTGTACTATTTTTTAAACAAAGTAGTATTTAAACTATATACATTATTTTTGAGATGTGAAGCTTTTTAAGACCATATTTCCATCTAGTACATAGTTAAGTTATTGATAAGTTTGATATATATGTATATATTTAATGTTTTGCGGGGCCATATGAAGCCCTGGTCAGGGAGGGTTTTTATGGGCTCTGTACTCAGAGATGTCATTGGCAAGCTAATGGGCCATAGGAGTGGTCGAATCCAGTTGGCCATATGAAACGCAATTGTCTTACCTGTTATACTATTATTCTAGCCCTGATAAAGAACTATTTAAAATTTCCCACTAACCAGTCATGATTGTGATAAGCAGAGAATAACATGTGGTCCTAACATTCTTTTTTATTATCTTTATTTTAACACCGTGATTACACATATGATTATAGTTGTATGATTACAGTCATGTAAAGAACATCCACCTTCACCAGTGCAACATTTCCCAGATCTCCCTCCTCCACACCGCACCCACACCTGTACTCAAGACAGGTTTTCTACTTCCCTCATTCATTCATATTGTTATGATAGTTTTCAGTGTAGTTATTTCTCTAATTGTCCTAACATTCTTATTATATGTGCAAAAGCAAGTACACTGCCACTTTCAGTTGAATCTCTACAACTAGTCCTGAGCTTTGTCTAGCCCATATATTTATTTCTTATCAGAAAATAAAGGTCTATATCATGAATAGATGCTAATTATAGCATCTATCTCAACAAATATTTTAAGTGTGAAATATACTTAGTTTCCATGTCCAAAGACAGTCACTGAATAGCCATTTATATAGTACAACCTGTTAAATTTTTAAAGATAAATCAATTAAGAGACATAAGTGTCAAACTTTTCCTTCTACCTACAACTAATCTCCCCAAAAGTATCCATCCTTCAGATTGACCAGAATCAAATTCAGAATGATATTTTTTTCTGGAAAGACTCTTTCTCCTACTTATTACTTTAGCAGATTTGAATAATGCAACTTTTAGTTGTATAAATTAGTCCAGTGCAATTTTTATTGGACAGCTTTAAAATTATTATTCAATATGTCCATTGGAAAAATTGTTGAGAATATCACATTTTTATTATGTTTAATTTTGCACACTGGCTGAGTTGATACTACTGATAAAAAGCCACACTCATCTCACAAATATCTATATTCATATAATCCTTTACTTAATCATTTATTTCATAATCCTACTCATTTACTTTTACAACTTTAAAAAATGGATATTGGAATCAGAGCCCTTGAATTTAAGCTGAAAGTTTAATTAAATTTATTCTTTATTGAATTCCTCCTCATTTTTTTCTCTTGACAGTCCCTTCACTTTTTCTTTCCAGGCAATGATTAAATCTGTGAATAACAGGAACACACCTCAGAGGTAACATTTAACATTTACTTTAGATGGCCCAAAATTCAGTCATTCCTCCCCCCCAAATTAGGCGCTTATCAAAGACAAAAGCTAGTTGAGGGCTTCATTTAAAAAAGAGATTGTAGTACAAAACAACCAATTACGTAGTCAAATGCACATATTTAAAAAAGGAATGTTTAATTTAAAGCATGACACTACATTTTATTTTTTATATCTACCAAATTCCAAAACTTACAGTACAATAAGATGCTGACTAAAAATTATAAAGCAGAATATTAAAGATTTGAAAGTTAGGTTAAAGATAACACTAGGGGCCAGAGTGATGATACTGTCTGTAGAGATTTTGTCTTGCATGGGGCTGGCTTGGTTTCAATTCCCAGCACCTCATCTAGTCCCCTAAGAATTTCAGGACTTACCCAAGAGCTCAAAGACAGAAATAATACCCGAATAAAACCAATTTGCACCAAAAATCAATGAATTAATAAATAGGAAAATAAGCATTAATTTCATTTAACAAAGATATAAACAGATTAATGCAAACATTTTAGGTGTTTTATTTATGTGCTTTACTTTTCAATGTATAAAAATAATTAAAGAAATAATACTTTATGGGTAGTGATTAATGATGTAATAGCACAAAAATGATTCAATTAAACAATAATGAGTAAGTATAGTACGTAGAAAGAAGGAACTTTGGATCAGATCAGATATTGAAATGGGGGCATCATTTCAACGCCTGGGATGGAAAATATTTTTGTGCAACTATTTTAGAAGCTTAATCAACATTGTAACATTGTCCCATACTTTGTATAATAGTTCTATAAATTTTTACTTTTTTTTTTCTTTTTCTTTTTTTTGTTTGTTTTTCAGGCCACACCTGACTGCACTGTGTTGCTCCTGGCTCTGCACTCAGAAATAACTCTTGGCAGACTTGAGGAATCATATTGGATGATGGGGATCAAACCCAGGTTGTCTACATGCAAGACAAATGCCCTACCCGCTGTGCTATTCCTCTGGCTCCTATATATATAATTTTTAAAAAAGAAGTGGTGATTTATTTGGATTTAATGTCAGTACATTGCTCAAATCTAAATATTTTAAAACAAACAGTGAAAACCTCAGGGATTCTCAAAAATGAGCTGATTTTTCTCAGATCCCTGGTAGAAATTTTTTCACTATTTAACTTAATAATATTTCTCTCCTGGCAGGCTCAGGAGACCATCTGGTATGCCTGGGTCATCTGCGTGAAAGGCAAATGCCCTACTGTTGTGCTATCACTCTGGCCCACCCATCAGATTTGTGATACTGCAATACTATGAAATGTTGATTTTCAGGACCTATAGATCTGAAATAAATTTGGTGGG
Organism: Crocidura indochinensis; assembly: GCA_004027635.1. Lineage (NCBI taxonomy): Eukaryota > Metazoa > Chordata > Mammalia > Eulipotyphla > Soricidae > Crocidura > Crocidura indochinensis. The sequence continues at coordinate 14,937 of PVKC010019989.1, forward strand.
TTGGCAGATAAAAATAAATAAATAAATAAATAAATAACATTTCTGGTAGATGCAATTTGTCAAGTAAGTGGAGTACTTATTGTAAACTAGAGGTTATTGAGTCTGTTGCATCTGCTTTGGTCTTTTTTGGTTATAGCAAATTGGCTTGGAGAAGGAAATTATGAATGGAAGCATGTGCTTCATATATGCATGCAAATGATCAGATTCACAGGTGCCAATCTTAACTGTGCATATAAACTTAATTGCTTACTTCATTTTAGGAGCTGCATGGGGCAAAACAGCATTTTATTTATAACAAAGGGTAAACATCTAGATGTTTCTACCTTGTTTTTGCCCCATCTAGTGGCTGGTAATTTTTAATTGGCAAAGATGATATATATATATAATATATATTAAATTTATATATTTTTATATATAAATATATTTATATTTATTTATATTTATATATATTAAATTTAACTTGAGCTTATGTTATGGAAAATCTAAAATTAATTTAAAAAATTCATCATATTAGAACCATAGATTCAAAATGTGAAATTTTACATGTGAATTGAGTAATTAAAGAGTAGTCAGATTATGTCTTAAATTTGAAGTTATGCGATTAAGCTGAATTCTAATTATATTGAAAATAAACTTTAATACAGATGATTTATTGCATATATAATGATTTGTAATATTTTTAAATGAAACTGCAGAGGAGCCAAACCTCTGAAATAATTTACAGGGACCAATGTAACATAACTTCCTCTTTATACACATATTATTTATTATCTCGATAACAAAACCACATTTTTAAAAAGATATTCTGATTATGGGAATATGGTTGTGTTAAACTTCTCTGTTGTTTGTTTGTAGGGAGTGTGAAATTAATTAATGGGAAAAAGGGAGTCAGAAGCCCTGGTAAACTAATGATGCAAGTTGGTGGTTTAACATTAAAACCGAAGCCCAGACTCATGAACACTGGAAATATGACATTTACACTTAAAACATAGGACATTGAAATATACCCGACAAAATGGCAGACAGGGAGAACTGATGCATGAGCAAAAGGTAGTATGAAAAATTTCCTGGAGGGAAGTTTGGAGAGTGATAGCTTGGTGTTGGACATTAGGCTTAAGACCTCTCTCCAGTCATTTGTAAACAATGACCTTTTAAGTAAATACAAATAAATTATTTTGACAAAGAGAAAGGAAACCATTTATCAATACAGATGTGTCCTTGCCATTTTAATACTTTGTAATGTTGTATAAGTGAGTAGATTTGCTACATGGTCTCTGAGTATTGCAGAATGCTTCATGACAGTAATTCACCCATAGGTTTACAATTTGGGCACTATTGATTGAGCAAGGAGTCAGATCAGATGCACAGGGACCAAGGATATTGCTCAGTGTTATAATAGATACATTGAAGGCATGAACATGTGAGCTCTATCCCCTGAAACAATAGACATGCCAAAGACAATCTCATTGGGTGTTAATTTCGGGAAGTTCTAGTGCCAAAGAAAATGTGTGTGATTCATAGTACATCGATCGGACCCTCATGTGTAAAGTCTGGTCAATACAAGAGTTACAGTAAAAACAAAGAAGGGAAGGTGAAAATCAATAGATAAATATGCAAATAATTTAGATTTCATTGGCTTGCAAGAATAATATAGCAGAGATTAGTTAAAAATGATATATCACAGGGCAGATTGAAATCTGATATAAAGTTTTATCCTCATTAAATAGCTAGGAAATACCCAAAAGAATGACTCATGTTGGGAAGAAGTACATCAGAGTTATAAATCGAACAAACAATATTTGGCAGCCATTGATCCTTGGCTAGAATATCATCATTCATTCATTTGTTGTTTTTCTTTGGAGGGGAAAATGTTGGGCCACACCTGGTGAGGCTCAGGGGTTACTCCTGACTATGAGCTCAGAAATTGCTCCAGTTTGGGGGACCATATGGGACATCGAAGGATCAAACCAAGGTCCATAGTAGGTCAGTCACGTGCAAGGCAAACACCCTACCACTGCAATATCTCTCAGTGTCCCTTCCTGCTCCGTTATTAGAACAATAGGGATTGTATTCATTATATTCCATTGTTCCTACTTGAAAATGGAAGAATAAGCATACTTCCAAGAAAGGAAGGAAGGAAGGAAGATGGAAGGTAGGACGAAGGAAGGAAGAAGGAAGGAAGGGAGGAAGGAAAGAAGGAAAGAAGAAAGAAGAGAAAGAAAGAAAGAAAGAGAGAGAGAGAAAGAAAGAAAGAAAGAAAGAAAGAAGAAAGAAAAAGAAAGAAAGAAAGAAAGAAAGAAAGAAAGAAAGAAAGAAAGAAAGAAAGAAAGAAAGAAAGAAAGAAAGAAAGAAAGAAAGAAAGAAAAGAAAGAAAGAAAGAAAGAAAAGAAAAGACAGAGAAAGAACCTACTGCAACATGAGGGCACCTTTTGATGTGAACAAAAGCTGCCCTGGAAAGTTGGCAATAACCTCATCTTTGGGCCTTTGAGGTCACTGAGGGCACTGTTTACTGTGATTCTCTATTGGATAAAAAAATGGCATTTGCCCAATCTTTCCACTCTTGATCTAGATGTCACTTGAAGTTGCAGACAGACTGAATGGGACTTTAAAAGAAGCTCAGTCTTATACAAAGAAAATAAACGCTGATGAGATTGGAAAGTCACACAGAAGCCACTTCTGTTGCATTTTGTGAGATTTTCATATTTATATAATTTTAACTAATAATTATAATAATAAAATGGATGGGTTGTCCTATATTTAGAAAATATACAAAATACAATTTTTTTCATTTTGAATATGTATTAAATGTAGTGAACTAAAGCTAGCTGTAGAAAAAGTTACAAAAATGCCCTATGATGATCTTATAATCTAGTATGTTAAATAACTTTGACAAGATAATAATTTCCACATATTCTGATGTTTTTTTCTTGCCCATAATTTCTTAAGTGCACAAACAGGAATTGGGTCAGATTGATAATTTTGTAACAATTTGAATATTGGGGCTGAAGTGGTGGCACAAGCGATAAGGCACCTGCCTTGCTGGTACTAGCCTAGGACGGACTTCAGATGGATCCCCTAGGGTCCCACATGGTTCCCCAAGCCAGGAGCAAATTCCGAGCTCATAGCCAGGAGAAACCCCTGAGCACCACTGGGTGTGGGTCAAAACAACAAACAAAATAAAAAATTGGATATAACCTTAAATAATTCTGTGTATTTTTACAATGGTGGTTGAATTTATTCACTGTAAAAATGTAGCTATAGCAAAGGGACAATCATTTAGGTTTACAATTATATGTATATATATATATATATATATATATATATATATATAGGAAAATTTCTAATGTAGGGTAAATAGCTTGAGTGTGATTTTTATAAGCATATCAAAATACAGTAAAGTGTTCAAGTAAAGCAGAAGTAGAAATAATTTTCAGCTTTGTTAATGACAAATAACTATATTAAAATGACTACATTCTGGCTAAATTAAAGGAAGTACAATAGGTCAAATATGCATATATAAATTTATGTATATTAGTATATATACATATTACTATATTAATATAATACACTATCATTTATATCTATTCATATGCATAGTGTGTGTATGTATGTATATATATATATGTACTATTTCTGTCAAATAGGAGTTGCTTTCTCATATTTTTCTTTTGCTGTGGATGTGTGGCCTGGGTTACACCTGGTAATGTAAAGTGCTAACTCTATCTCTATGTTCACTCCTAGAGGGCTTGCATACTGTAAAATGGGTGTTGAAGATTAAACCTGAGTCAGCTACATGTAGGCAGACATACTACCTACTGTACCATCATTCAGATCCTCATCTTGGGGCCCGGGAGATAGCATGGAGGTAAGGCATTTGCCTTTCATGCAAAAGG
>PVKC010019991.1:0-18822 GCA_004027635.1 Crocidura indochinensis
TCCATTTTATTAGAGTTGTTTGACAGTTCCAGAATGAATCACTCTGGTTATCAGCATCAAGCAAAAGCTTTGTCTTGTGATAACACCCTTGGAAATGCAGGATTTGTACCTAAAAGTTGCCTAAGAGCCCTAGATTAATGCTACCCTTAAAAAAAATCTCTATCTCCATCTCATCAATAATCTTTTTCAGACAAAGCTCATTTGCTGCAGAATTCACTTTATATCCTAAGAACAAATCTTATTAAATATTTCTGTTCCGAGTCATTGGCTCATGTTTTACAGACATGTGTTTATATGTACATAAGAAACTTTTATCTAGATGATAGATGGATTATCCTGAAGGATTCTGTGAAATCCCTGTCACTCTCAGCATCCTCTTGCCCATCCAGTACCCCAGCCTGATTATATTATTCCTGGTATAATAAATCATGATTTCTCTGATCATTAATATGATGGTGGTAGGTTTAAATGACCAGCTAAAACTCACACTTTCCAGGCTGGACAGATAATACAGGGTTGAGGTGCTTGTCTTACATACAGGGAATTTATTTGATCCCCTGGACTACACACGTTCCCTTGAGCACCACCAGGAATCACTCCCGAGCACAGAGTCAGGAAGAGCTCCTGAGCACTACTGGGTGTGGCACCCAGGCAGACAAAAATAAAAATTTCCTCCCTTTTGCTCTTTGAGTTACTTTTTCATTGGGGTTGGGGGAGATTGAAGGCAGTTGGCCCAAGAAATGTTAGTTTTGTTTTGTTTTGGTTTTGGTTCTGGGGTTACACCCAGCAGGGGACCATATGGAATGTTGGAAATTGAAACCTGGTAATCCAGGCAAGCTGTCCTTCAGCCCTGGCCAAAAAATTTTCCCCTGTCTTTGTTATATTAATACAAATATTTAAATCTGATGAGAAGATGATTGGTAACTGGGTTAGGAATGCCTTTCAAAAGGCTGCATTTGGGACTGGACACCTCTCTCTTAGCTGGGTTTTATCTCCAGCAACCCATAAGGTCTCCTGAGTCCAGCCAGTATGACCCAAAAACCTTTCCCAAAAAAAGTGTTGCATTTTTCTCTGCTAATTTTGAAATCCAATTCCACTGAGAATTTTGCAGGTCAGATATTGAAACAAGTCACTTTTTCTCCTTGTAAGTTAGAAATGAAAGAAATAGCAGGGTGTGTCTTTTTTTGTAATGTTTCACACACAGAATGCTTTGTAGTTGGGTTTTGGGGTTTTTTTGTTTGTTTGGGGGGAATTTTATGTTTGGTTTTCAGTTTTTTGAGTCATACCCAGTGGCTCTCAGAGGTTCCTCCTGGCTCTGCACTTAGAACTCACTCCTGGCAGACTTGGGGGACCATATGGGATACCAAGGATCAAACTTGGGTCTATCCCAGGTTGGCCACGTGCAAGGCAAGCACCCTACTGCTATGCTATCACTCCTGCTCCCACAATGATTTTATAATAAACTTTCACTACAGACACACACATGTACACACAAGGCTATTATATTTAAAATGTTTAAGTTGAAAATTGATCAGGTCGGGGCTGGAGAAATAGCACAGTGGTAGGGCATTTGCCTTGCATGTGGCCAATCCCAGATGACCTCCTGAGCACTGCCAGGTGTGACCCAAAAATGAATAAACAAAAAAATTGATAAGGTCATCTAAGCCTTGTCCAGGGATAATCAAAGTATGCTATTAGTAACAACTTAACCAAACTATGATTCTCTGTTTAATGGGAGAAATTCCAACAACTGATTTTAGTTTGGTTTGATTATATTAAAGGACTCCTAAAAAATTTTTTCATAAATAGACTCCTGCTGAAATTCTGTCTACAGAATCTCTCACAAAATAGAAAATTCCTTTTTTTTTTTTTTTTTTTTTTGGTTTTTGGGCCACACCCAGTGATGCTCAAGGGTTACTCCTGGCTATGCGCTCAGAAGTCGCTCCTGGCTTGGGGGACCATATGGGAACCAGGGGATCGAACCACGGTCCGTCCTAGGCAAGCGCAGGCACCTTCCCTCCAGCGCCACCGCCCAGCCCCAGAAAATTCTTTTTTTGGGGGGGGGGCACACCCAGTGACGCTCAGGGGTTACTCCTGGCTATGTGCTCAGAAGTCGCTCCTGGCAGACACGGGGGACCATATGGGAACCAGGGGATCGAACCGTGGTCCGTCCTAGGCTAGCAGGCAAGGCAGCAGGCACCTTAGCTCCTGCGCCACCTCCCGGCTCCCAGAAAATTCTTAATTTACATTTCAGTACTATGATTTACTTTTCACCAGGAGTTGTCTCTATAATAAAACAAAATGTGAAAGAGACTATAGAGACAAAATTGTACTGCTTTTAAAACTTATTACCTAAAAAGCTTATTAAAATTAATATTTACATGTTGTTAGAATGTCTTACAAAGTCATCAAGTTAGGGCTGGAGAAATAGTGCAGCAGGACATGCATTTGCTTGCACATGGCTCACTCAGGTTCCATCCTTGATAGCCATATGGTCCCCTGTTCCCCATAAGGAGTGATCTCTGAGCACAGAGCCAGGAGTAAGCCCTGAGTACAGCCAGGTGTGGCCAAAACCAAAACAATCAACTGAGTATTTCTGGTTACCAAATGTGCTCCCACAATTACCTATCACGTTCACACTTTTCATTTTCAAAGTTCTCCAGTAAAATATTACCAGCAACCCAAGATTCTTATGGGTTTAACCAACTAGAAAAAAAATCAAGTTATCTGGTGATTGACTTCACTATAATAATGATTATGAACCTTTACCATAATAATTTGGAGCCTCTTCAAATTCCTGCCTTACTTTGTGTTTCGGCTTTCTGTCGTATGTGGAGTTTTTTTTTTTTTTTTTTTTGGTTTTTGGGTCACACCCGGCAGTGCTCAGGGGTTACTCCTGGCTCCATGCTCAGAAATCGCTCCCGGCAGGCACGGGGGACCATATGGGGCACGGGATTCGAACCGATGACTATTTTGCATGAAAGGCAAACGCCTTACCTCCATGCTATCTCCCGGGCCTCGTGTGTTTTTTACGCTTATCAGAGCTAGAGTGGAAACTTTTCCCCCAACCTGCATGGAAGTAGGGGAGGTCATGCTCAGTAAAATAAGGAGAGAGATCAACAACAGTGTTTACAAGGGGGATAGAAAAAAACAAAAACAAGCAAAACAAACTCATAGACTCTGATCACACAGTTAAGACTCCCAGGTTGTGATTATGGGATGGAGGAGTAGACATGCACTTTGTATGTCTGAGGTGCTGAGATTAATCTCTGCAACACACACACATACACACACAAAATAAGGTTACCGAACGAATCAGGGGTAAGATAAATAGCCCAATGGACTGTGGTGGCAGGACACTGACATTTTGCTAATGGTTCCTAAGACTTATGAGCACTTTCACTTTTTTAAACCAAGGTAACCTCAATAGAAGACTAGTGAACAAAGCAAATACATGCCTATATGTCCTTTCATGGGGCCAAGATAGCAAGAGAGAGAGAGAGAGAGAGAGAGAGAGAGAGAGAGAGAGAGAGAGAGAGAGAGAGAGAGAAACCTGCATTGTAGCTATGCCACTCACCAGCTCTCCAAGCCTATTGAGTATCTAGTTTCTTCTCCTTTTATTTATATCATATCATTTTGGTTTGAGAACAAATCCTACTGGTGCTCAGGAGTCACATCTGGCTCTGTAGTCAGGAATGATTCAGTGTTGGGGTTCAAACCTGGACAGCCTCAAGCAAGGCAAGCACTTCCCAGCTCCGCTGTGTCTCCAAACCCAGTTCCTTGGTCTTTAAGGATGAGCCCATGACACCTTCCTGGAAATATCACTGTGAGAGTTGAAAATATCGATGACCCTGAGTTAAGGATGCAGTAGAAGTAAATTCTAGATTTCACTGGAGCTGGTTAGGACAGTTGTGCGTTTGCGGGTGCAGCTCAGCCCTGCCCAAAACACATCAGTTGAGTTCATGGGGTAGAAGATGGGAAGGCAATTGGGGACAGGGCTCCATCAGTGTGGACACACAGTTTGCGGGTGAACCGCTGCTTCTGTTCTCAGACCCATCCCTTAGGTGCTCCCAGGTGCTGCAGCTCAGCGACCTCTCTGTCCTCTCTGTCTTCCCTGCTCTGCAGTATGACTTCGTGGAACTTCTGGACGGCAGCAGGTTGATTGCTCGAGAGCAGCGAAACCTGTTGGAGTCTGAGAGAGGTGGTCGGCAGGCGCGGTCGGTGAGCGTGCACGAGGCAGGCTTCATCCAGTACTTGGATTCGGGCATCTGGCATCTGGCCTTCTACAATGATGGCAAGAACACGGAGCAGGTGTCTTTCAACACCATAGTGATAGGTAAGAACAGCCTTTAAGGGGGGGGGTGAGGGGGAGAGAAGAAAAATGTCTCTGCCATAGTGGCCAGTTTGGAGAGAGTGGGGAGGAAACTGGGGAGATTGATGGTGGGAAATGAACACAGGTGAAGGGATAAATGTTGAAACACTGTATGATTAATCCTCGACCAGCAACACCTTTTGAACTGTCTATCTCATGGTGATTCCATTAAACAAAAATTATTTTTAAAATAAGCTCTTTTACAATAGAGACTAGGAGTAGGAGGACCAATCCATGGTGGGAAGCTTGCCACAAAGAACAGAATGGGAAATGCAGTGAGGTGCAGAGAATGGACACTAGGACAATGATAGTGGGAAATGATCACTCTGGACAAGAATTGGGTACCGAAAAGAGGGCAAGTGACAAGCATAGTTCCCCTTTAGCAAGTGTTGCGAACCACAATGTCTAAAAGGAGAGGGGGGAGAGAGAGGGAGAGACTGAATAAAAAATTCTAACACAGAGACAGGAAGTGGGGAGGGCAGGAAGAATACTGGAAACTGGGGACAGTGGTCACTGGTGATAGGAAAATGTGAACTGGGGAAGGGTGTTGGATACTGTATAACTGAAACTCAGTCAGGGACAACTTTGGAACAGTGGATCTCACTGTGATTCAATTAACTATTTTAAAATAAAACTTTAAAAAACTTTTAGCTGGGTATTGATTTCCAAACTGTACCCAGATGGGCTTAGGAATCAAATCTGTGGTGTCAGGGATGGAACTCAAGTCAGCCTAGTGCCAAGCCTTTACCTGCCTGCTAGTGTCCTATCACTGGCTCCATTCAAAACCATGAATCGCCCAACCCACAGCTCACCTTGGCAACCCTGAAACCCAGAAAATTCGCTAACAAAGGCACTTTCGCTAACAAAGGCACTTTCGCCAGAACCATGCTTTGCTTGACAGTCTGGTGGGAATGAAAAGATCCTTAAGAATCTTGGGGAGGAGTGGGGGGACCCTTCTCTCCCTGCCTGCTGACCCCAGCTCATCCTCCTCTTCAGAGTCCGTGGTCGAATGCCCCCGGAACTGCCATGGGAATGGAGAATGTGTATCAGGAACCTGCCACTGTTTCCCAGGATTTCTGGGTCCAGATTGTTCCAGAGGTACGTGCGCTTGGTTCTGTGCAGAAGCCTGAGGGACATATGTCATTGAGAGATGGAGAATCAGGGAAAATGGGAGGAGACTGGCTGAGCCCATCATTGGGTGATGCTGGGGTCCCCCAGCTGCAGTGGGGAACTAGCTACTCAGCCTCTGTTTCTGCTCCCTCCAGCTGCCTGTCCCGTGCTCTGCAGCGCTAACGGACAATACGCCAAGGGCCGCTGCCTGTGCTTCAGTGGCTGGAAGGGCACCGAGTGTGATGTGCCCACCACCCAGTGCATCGACCCACAGTGTGGGGGCCGCGGGGTCTGCATCATGGGCTCCTGTGCCTGCAACTCGGGGTACAAAGGCGAGAACTGCGAGGAAGGTGAGTTGAATACGCCAGAGCCTTTCTGGTCATGTTCTATTCTTTATTTTGGGTGTTTCTCTTGAGCAAAAACCTAGCAGTGTTCAAGGGTTGATCCCCATAGTGGTATTTTGGGGAGAGACCAGGTATCAGGCCCCACAAAGCCTGTGCTTTTTGTCCTGTGAGCCATCTCCCTTTGCCCCGTGTTCTATTTTCAGTCATAAGTAGGACCTGGGAATTTTTCTCTAAGCCCTTCTAGAAACTTCTTGTTGAGGTTTATTTTTAGTGGGCTTGGAGGACTCACCTGGCAATGCTCAGAGGCTCTGCTTCCTGGTTTTGTGCTCAGGAGTGAGTCCGGGTAGTCCTGGTATGAGGGCTTTGCACCAGGATTTGTGGAATGCAAGGCAGTCCTTTTTTTCTGGTCCACTGATGGCTGTGAAATGTGCTTTGCACCCACATTTACTAAGAAAAGGATCGTATATCCCAAGAGCCACTTTATTGTCTATAAGTAGAATGAAAAATTCTTTGGGTTTTGGTCTTTGAGTCACACCCAACTGTGTCAGGGCTTTCTCTTGACTGTGTGCTGGGGATTCACTCCTGGCGGGGTTCAGGAATCCACTCTGTGGTGCTGGAGAACCCAGGCAAGGCAAGTGTTTTCACTGCTGTCCTATTTCTCCGGCTCCAATAATTTTCTTTTTAATGTTTTTTACATTATTTGTGAGTGTGTGTATGTGTGCGTGTGTGTGTGTGTGTGTGTGTGTGTGTGTGTGTGTGTGGTTTTTATTTGGGAGCCACATCTGGCAGTGCTCAGAGTTTACATCTGAATCTGCACTCAAGAATTACTCCTAGTAGACTCAGGGAACCATAGGGGATGCTGGGGATCAAAGTCACATTAGCTGGATGCAAAGCAAGTGTCCTCCCACTGTCCTATCACTCCAGCCCATAAGTGAGGGCTTCTCTCCCTTTCTTTTACTCTCTTTCACATCCTTTTTTAATTGTTTTTTTTAGACATGATGATTTGCAATATTATTACTGAGGGGTATCATACTTAACTCCTTTCAGCACCTACTCTTTGTCCAAAGTGATCATTCCCAACTCTCGTTTTCATAGTGATCCCTTCTCTGCCCTCACTTCATTCTCTAGCTCTTTGTGAAAAGTTTCCTCCCATAGACAGTACTCCTGGCCCTTGGGTTTATTGTTTCTGGATATTATTACCATATTATATATACATATATATATATACACACACATATATATATCTCTAAGTGAGGGCTTCTTAATAACATTGTGGCATCTTGAGAATGATGAAATGACAGCCAGAACTTGCTGGTGGGGAAATCTGAGTTTGTTTCCCGAGTGGAAAGTGTACTAGTAGCCACAGAACTCCACAGTAATGGGCAGTTGACTTGTTATTTCAAAAAGCAGAGAAGGCCCATTTCCGTTCTTCAATCAAATGGATTTTATTGATCTCCACACACAAAGTAATGCAATTAAGTCCCTGGAATTAAATTTTCAGGCCATTGACCCTACAAGTGTAAAGTTTTATTGAGTCAAATTGCTAAATTAAATCTCGTCATCTAAAGCACATTAGAGTGAATTAGGGAGGAGAGAAAAGAGATACCTAATTTGTTTCTTCATTTGAGGGTCCCCCATAGCTGTCAAGTGGCCAGTGTCTGTGGACGGGGCCAATGGATACCAATTTTGGTAGAGAAGCCAATACTTTCTGCTCTCTGATTAGGCAGAACCCAGCAACAGCAGGAGTTTATATGTGTGATGAGTGACAAAGCCTTGGAAGGGTCTTAATTCCCTTGTGGTGTGATTCTTCATGCTTCATTGTCTGAGTCTGTAAAAAATAGGGCTTCGTGGGAATGGTAGGTTGGATAACCCCAACTGTTCTTATTAGTTTTTTTTTATTGGTTGGATCACACCCATAGAATTTGGGGTTCTCTTCTGGCAGTGATTGGGGGATCATATGCCATGCCACTGATGGTACCCACCGTCCTATGTCTCAAGATCCTCAACGAGACATTTTTTAATTTCTTTTTAAATTTTCTTGAAACCATTGTGAGTTATAAAGTTATTCATAGTTGGGTTTTAGACATACAATATTTCAGCATCAATCCCACCACCAGTATGAGCTCCCTCCCCCAGTGCTCCCAGAGTCCATCCCTTATCTTCCCCCCTCCCCACATCTCCAGCACAGCTTGCCATCATTGCATGCACTTCTTAACTCTGGTTGTTCAAAGTTTGGATCTCATGATTTTTTTGTCCTTGACTTCTGTGGCTTGGATATTTAGTTCTGTCCTTTCTTTTCTTTTTTTTTTTTTTGGGGGGGGCCATACCCGGTGACACTCGGGTTATTCCTGGCTATGCGCTCAGAAATCACCCCTGGTTTGGGGGACCATATGGGACACGGACACTGGGATCTGAACTGTGATCTATCCTAGTTAGCATGTGTAAAGCAAACACCCTACTGCCTATGCCACTGTTGTGGCCCCTAGTTCTGTCCTTTCTTAACCCCAGTAATACACCTGAATCCCCTCGGCTCCTGTCCCCATTATTTTACATCTATCTTTTTCCTCTTCTACTCAATTTTTTTCCTTTTCTTCATTATATTCTGGGGCCAAGAATGTCCTAGACAATCTCCATTTAAACCATTGCATTCCTTCATGCACTCTTTCTAAGTGTTTTTTTTGGGGGGGGGGGGCACTGAGAACCCTGGTGCTACTCAGGGGTTACACCTGGCTCTGTGCTCAGAAATTGCTCTGGCAGGCTCGGAAGACCATGTGGAATGTTGGAGATTGAACCGGATTCCATCTGGGGTTGGCCGCATGTAAGACAAATGTCTACCACTGTGCTATCTCTCCAGCCCCTCTTTCTTAGTGATATCATCCTATAATTTTCCTTCTTATTCTGACTTCACGTGAGGACTTGGAATATGAGTTCACATGGAACTTCTAGTTTCATTCATGTTGCTGCAAATTGCATGATTTCATCATTCCTTCCCTCTGTAGTTCTCCACTGTTTATATGTAGCACATCTTCACAATCCACTTATCTGCTGTTGGACACCTACGTGGATTCTAACACTTAAGCCATCTGCATCAGTGAGATTCTTGATTCCACCCATTCCTCTACATTGTAGGTACCATATCAGCTCCTGTGACTCATAAACATGTGCTCTTTTCTCTCTTCCAGCTGACTGCTTGGACCCCGGGTGTTCTGGCCATGGTGTGTGCATCCATGGAGAGTGTCATTGCAATCCAGGCTGGGGTGGAAACAACTGTGAAATACTCAAGACCATGTGCCCAGACCAGTGTTCTGGCCACGGCACCTACCTCCAAGATAGTGGCTCCTGCACATGTGATCCCAATTGGACGGGCCCCGACTGCTCCAACGGTGAGATGCCACAAGCAGAGCTGAAGTACTTTTCTTTACAGAAATACTTACTGTACCTAATTACAGATTTTAGTCAAGGGAGGACTTCTAGAGATAAGTGCTTCTTCTTTCTTGTTTTCTTTCTTTCATTCCTTCCTCCTTCCCTTCTTTCCTTTTTCTCTCCCTTCCTACTATTTTTCATCTTTCCTTCCTTCCTTTCTCTGCCTTTCATTCTTTCCTTCCTTCTTTCCTTTCTTCCTCCCCTTTTTTCTTTTACCCTCTCTCTTCCTCCTTTCCTTTCATTCTTTCCTCCTTTTATTCTTTCCTTCTACCCTTCCTTCATTCCTTTCTTATTTCCTTCCTCCCTTCTTCCCTCTTCCCTAACTCCTTTTCTTCCTTTCCACTAATTCTTTTAACCATATATTTTGGAGACAGACAAGTTTATCATGTTTATTTTTTCTTTTTTTTTTTTTCCGGTATTTGGGTCACATCCAGCAGTGTTCAGGAGTTACTTCTGGCTCCATGCTCTGAAACCTCTCCTGGCAGGCATGGAGGACCATATGGGATGCTGGGATTTGAACCAATGACTTTCTGCATGAAAGGCAAACGCCTTACATCCATGCTATCTCTCCGGCCCCTTATGTTTATTTCTAACATCATTGAAATATTAGTCAATTCAGATTGGAACCTTGGGGAGCCAGAAACTTGGACTAGAAAGTTCTTGACTGTCAAAGCCAGTAACATGTATAAGATAAATAAGAGGAAAGTCCAAACTTTGACTGCCAAATACTAAGAGCTTGCAGAAAGGACCACCAGCCACCATCCATCACAGTCAGGGGTGTGATGCTGGCCACAGTGACATCTTAGCTAGCACTGCCATTTATTGTTCAAAATGAATAACCATGGGTCCTGAATGACAGTACGGTAGGGAGGGCACTTGCCTTGAATGTGACTGACCAAGGTCCTATTTCAAGAATCCCATAGGTCCCCTGAGCCCTCCAGGAGTGATCCCTGTATGCAAAGCCAGGGATGCACTGCAAGTGAAATCCAAAAACAAGCGAAAAAATGGATTATCTAATTACAAGAATCAAAATAATAGTTTAATTAGTCCTCTTGACTTTTTTTATTTCCTTTTGTTTGTTTCTGGCTTCCATACTGAAAAACACAGCCCACAAAAAGATCTAAAGCATATACATGTAATTAAAGCAAAGTAAAATGATTTTACTTGTCTTCTATGTGTATGTCAATAAAATTGGTTTATTAATGTTCACTATAAAATAGTATTGATCTGACTTTTTCTTGGGGATCACACCCAACAAAGCTCAGAGGTTACTCCTGGTTCTGCACTCAGAAATTACTCCTGGTGAGCTCAGGGAACCATGTGGGATGCCAGGGATCAAACCTGGTCAGCCACTGCAAGGTAAGCACCATCATCCCACCATTACTCTATCACTCTGGTCCCTGGTTTTAAATAACAATATTTGGGCTGGAGTGATAGCACAGCAGTAAGGCACTTGCTGACCCAGGACAAACCCAGATTTGATTCTCAGCATCCCACATGATCCTCCGAGCCTGTCAGCAACAATTTCTAAGCACAAAACTAGGAGTAACCCAGGTGTGGCCCAAAAACAAGAAAAAAGAAAAAAAAAAAGGAAAATAAATAACAATGTTCTTTTGTTTTTGTATCATCTAAAGTTATTTAATACATGCATACATTTAATATGAAATAACTCCCAAGTAGCTTGTAAATACTATGAATGGTAAATATGTGTGTTAATTGAAAGATTAATGTACCATCAAAAAAAAAAACACATCTTCTTTTTCCCAGATCTTGCACCTTCAGACTCAATTTTTTCCACTAGTTGAGAAATTTTTAATTAGCTCACTTGCTAAAAATAGACTTCTTCCAGTCTACAAAAATACCACTCTACATAGTAGGCAGAGATCTGCCTTCTACTCATCTTTCTATCCCTCCTGCAGAAAAGTCCATTTATTCAGCCCTGAATTTAGAGAGAGTTACACAATGAAGACATCACTCTTCTTTGGACTAAGAAAATAATTTTTAAAATCTCCTGTAAGCTTTGGTATTAGCTGCCATAAACTGCTTAGAAGCAATTCCTAAACTTAGAATTATTAGTAAAGATCTCAACTATGAATATTCCTCCAGTGACAGTATCTAGGTTTATGTGTCCCCATTTTCCACCCCCTGTGGTCTCATTAAAAGCTTATGAAAACAATAATAATTATTATAATAATATGATAATAATAATAATAATAATAAAATAAAGCTTATGAAAACATGGCTGCTGGGGACCATTTGTGGCTGAAAGTTCACTGCCAATGTCATTACGACCAAATCCCAAAACCAAAACCCCTTTTCACCTTCCCAGCTTTTGTTGTGGCAGAAATGACATTCAGGATTCTAAACATGGTAGTTGAGCCATCCCACTAAAAGAAACATTGGGTTAAGTTGCTCCTCAACAGAGAAAATGAATTTTTTTTTTGCATCTGAAGATTTCCAGGTTTGAAAGCCACCGAGGTTCTCTCTATCTTCATCAGCAGTTTGTCCATTAATTAGCTCTTCAATTCCACTTCAATTAAATTAACTCTAATTAATAAGTTCATTACAAAGATTGACGTACCTTGCTCAAAGCTAGTGTGCTAAATGCTGATAAACACCCTCACCCTAATGAAAAATTGATTCTATGGAAGAAGGGAAAAAAAAAGAACCTCAGAAAGAAACCTGACTCTTTTGTTATGTGTTGAATGTTCAATGGCTCTAAAGTTAATCGAAACATCTTGAATCTCTTAATCAAAATTTTCATTCAAAAAGAGATAGAAAATGTGGCCAGAAAAAAATATATATGTCCCTCTCTTCCAGTTAACAATCATTCTGGCTGCTGGTTGTAAGAAGTACCGGCACTTAAAAGACTCTGATTTTAAAATAAAGCTCAAATCCATTTGTGAGATTCATCGTTTGTTAGGAATCATTCTGTGTGTTTATGGATTGGTGTTTTTGTTTTTGTAAGAGAACCAAAACAAAGCCCTATCTTCCAGGCTCAGAAAATCAGATAATTTAAAAATAGCCCAGTGGGTAGGGCACTTTGCCTTGCACATAGCCAGCCCATGTTTGATTTCCTGAGCACTGAATCAGGAGTAAACCCTGAGCACAGTGGAGTGTGACCTATAAACTAAAAGGGAAAAAATGAAAAGAAAATAGAAACAGATAATTCATTTTATTTGACATTTTAAGTAAAGTAAAAAAAGAAAACTGTCTTGCAGGATATATTCTCTCTGTGTCTGTCCGTTTGTCTGTCTGTCTCTCTCTTACTCTCTCTCCTCTTTCTCTTTAAATTAAGCTTTAAAAAAAAGGACTTTAGTCACCTGAATTATTTTTTTCACCCTTCACCTTTTTCTCCCTTTATTTTATACTTCTAACCTCTTACTAAAGTTTTGAAGAGCTCTGATCCAATCTATATTCCTTCCTTCTCGTCATTCCCAAATCCAAGTAAATGAAAAGCTGCTTTTGTCACATGGCATGCTCAGTATTACTCTTTGGTTACACTGGTTTCTGCCATGGTTCTGCTAAGCAACCTGTATTATTATCTGCCAAACCCTTCACTACCCAGAATAAACAACTCTCCATTCAACCATCGTGTCTGTATGTCAGAAGCAAACTCTCAGAGATTCTGTTTTATGACAATTTCTGCATATTTAAATTTTTCCAAAGGGTAGAAAATCTTTTTTGGCTTGGGGGTTGGAGATTTTTTTGTTTGTTTTGGTGACACTGATTCTTTACTCTAGAAAGCTCAGTAGTGGGCCAGAGCGATAGTACAGCAAAGAGGGTGTTTGCTTTGCACAGGCCAGCCTGGGTTCAGTCCCCAGCACCCTTCTATGTTCTTCCCAACCCACCAGAAATGATCCCTGAGCACAGAGCCAAGAGTAAACCCTGAGCACCAATGGATGTGGCCCCAAAACCAAAAATAAAAACAAACTTTTCACAGTGTCCTTAACATCCAAAACAACTTCTCATTTTTCTCAAGAAATTCATTCTTCCAGATTCAGTCTATTTTTTATTATGACTGATTTGAGTTCATCTTTTCATTTTGTTATGTTTTGTTCATTTTGGTTTGGGGGTACACACCTGATGGTGCTCAGGGATTACTCCCGGCTTTGCACACAGAAATCACTTCTGGCAAGCTCAGGGGGTCCCCTAGGAGGCCAGGGATTGAAACTGGGTCAGCTGCGTGCAAGGCAAACCTCACCCACTCTGTTCTTATCACTCTAGTCCTGTGTTCATCTTATTGAAGCACTCCAGATTTATGAGTTGTATATTTTGGTATCTGTCAGGGATCCTGTATAGTTAGACCACATCACCTCCACTGCAGTGCCAGTTCCCCTCTCCCCTTTCCAATCCTTGAGAGAGGCTTCAAACCAGCTGCTGTGAATTTAATGTGCACGTACTAAGGGCCAGAGCAGTGGCACAGAAGGAGAGCATATGCCTTGTTGACCTAGGACGAACCGAGGTTCTATCCCTCAGTGTCCCATTTGGTCCCCCAAGCCAGGGGCGATTTCTGAGTGCGTAGCCAGGAGTAACCTTCTGAGCGTTACCGGGTGTGGCCCAAAAACTAAAAACAAAATAAAATAAAATAAAATAAAATAAAATAAAATAATGTTCATGTACTAGAAGGTCTTCTCAGACAGCACACATGTGTATAGGTATTTCCCTATCCTCATGAATTTTTGTCTTTGCCTATAGTCTTCGTCTATATTACCTGTGCTTGCAACACCTATTCAGCCTCATTTGTCAGATGTTATAGTCAGTGTTTTTGAACCACTGTACCTCGGCACACTAGTGTGCCATGAGATATTGTCTAGTGTGCCTTGGGAAAAATCCCAATTTCATCCGTAACATGCGGCTTCGGCTCACAAATAGACCAATCATTAGATTATTTCATAATAAAGTAATTATAAAATAATTTATTTGGGTTTATTTGATTCCTATTCAAGAGAATAACTTTATATATAGTCAATATAGGCACAGAGTTAATTTTTTTAACATTTTCTAATGGTGGTGTGCCTCGTGATTTTTTTTTCATGAAAAAAGTGTGCCTTTGCACAAAAAGATTAATAAACACTGTTCTAGGGGGTCAGACGGTGGCGCTGGAGGTAAGGTGCCTGCCTTGCCTTGTGCTAACCTAGGACGGACCACGGTTCGATCCCCGGTTCCCCATATGGTCCCCCGTGCCTGCCAGGAGCGACTTCTGAGCGAATAGCCAGGAGTAACCCCTGAGCGTCACCAGGTGTGGCCCAAACACCAATAAATAAATAAATAAATGAATAAATAAACAAACACCGTTATAGGTGACGTATTCATCAGTGTGGCACATGCAGCAGAAAGCCCTTTTTAGCACAGTCACCTCATGTAAAGGATGCTCAGCCATTCGTGCCTGTCATTAGGCAACAGGTCCAAGAAATATGAATCTCCAGGATGCATCCAAGATGTGTTTCTCCTGCATCTCCTGTGCCAAGGATGCTGAGCTAGAAAACTCCTGCTCTTCTGGGAAAGCTCTTCACTGCACCTGAGCATTTTGCCTCAGCTCTCTCTCACCTTTCTCTTTCTCTCACTCTCTTTCTTCTTGCCCCCTGCAGAAATCTGTTCCGTGGACTGCGGTTCCCATGGTGTGTGCATGGGTGGCAGCTGCCGCTGTGAAGAGGGTTGGACAGGCCCTGCCTGCAACCAGCGAGCCTGCCACCCACGCTGTGCAGAGCACGGGACTTGCAAGGATGGCAAGTGTGAATGCAGCCAGGGGTGGAACGGAGAGCACTGCACCATCGGTAGGCGGGAACCCTCTCCCCTCTCTCCTCTCCCCTCCCCATTCCCTCCCATACTCTCCTCTCTTCTCCCCTCCCAGGCCAGAGCTCAGGCTCAGCTCCCTTCAGTGACAGTCCTGACCAGGCTTCACTCAGGAAAAGCACATTGCCTCTCCTTCCTTTCCTAAAAAGGGGATTTTCCTTTGCAAATAAGGTTCTTGTCTTCTGGGGGCCCATTCAGTTCTTTCTAGAACAAGGGGAGGATTTTGCGGGGGGGTAGGGTGGGGTTGGTGGGTGGTTGGTGTGGTGGAGAGGACCACCAAAATGGACTCAGACAAAAAGGATTGATTTCCTTCCCTCTTTGCAGGAAGTAACTCTTTAATTCTCTGACTCAAAGTAATCTTTAGGAAAAGGGCTATTGTTGCAAAGTCTTGACATGTTAGTCAATAGAAAGAGTGAATTTTTTGTTTGTTTGTTTTTGTTTTGGGGTTATACCTGGTGGTGCTCAGGAGTTACTGTACTCCTGGTTCAGCACTCAGGAATCACTCCTTACGGGCTTTAGGGACCATATGGGATGCCTGAGATTGAACCTGGGTTGGAGACTTACAAGGCAAATGCCATTCGTGCTATGCTAGCTTTCGACTCCAATTGTTGTTGTTATTGTTTTTAACTTGATTGATTGATTGATTGGGTTTGGGGCCACACCCAGCAGTGCCCAAGAGTTACTCCTGATTCTGCACTCAGAAATCACCCCTTGCAGGCTGTGGGACCATATGGGATGCTGAGAATTAAACTGGCCCTCCCATGTTAGCCTCATGCAAGACTAGTGCCACCTACCACTATGCTGTCTCTCTGGCCCCATGTTGTTGCTGTTTTTTTAAACATGATCATTTCAAAAGCCCGAGATAGCATGTAAGGTTTAAAGTACTTGCCTGCCTTATATCCCACTAACCCTGCTTCTAATTTCCTAGCATCATTAGTAATCTCCTGAGCACTGCTTAGCATAGAATAGGGCCCCTGGATGTGGCCCAAAATCCAAAAAAAGAAAATCTTTTAAAAAATTTGGGCTTGGGCCCGGGAGATAGCATGGAGGTAAGGCGTTTGCCTTTCATGCAAAAGGTCATCGGTTTGAATCCCGGTGCCCCATATGGTCCCCCGTGCCTGCCAGGAGCAATTTCTGAGCATGGAGCCAGGAGTAACCCCTGAGCACTGCCGGGTGTGACCCAAAAACCAAAAAAAAAAAATTGGGGCTTGAGAACCTCTCTAGATTCTGCAACTGCTTAGCAGTGAGTCTACAAAGGAGACATTTTGCTTCCTAGGACTTGTTTTGTTGGATTAAAGGAAACTCAGTAGAACAAAATGCCCCAACCTAGCTTTCCACAAAGGTATGTGCTTAACACTGTTTGAAATGGGGTGACATGCCTGAGAGCACCTCATGTTGGTAAATAAAATGATAGGTTGACATCAAAATGTGAACACAAAAATAGTTGGTGTCCAGACCAACCTAACATCGTATTTGCCTTTATATTCTCATTGGGATTGCTGAGACAAATTTAGTTATGTGAAAGCTTGTATTAAGAAAATATGTTCTGGGGGGCAGTGAGGTGGCGCTAGAGGTAAGGTGTCTGCCTTGCAAGCGCTAGCCAAGGAAGGACCACAGTCCGATCCCCCGGCGTCCCATGTGGTCTCCCCAAGCCAAGAGCGATTTTTGAGCGCTTAGCCAGGAGTAACCCCTGAGCATCAAACAGGTGTGCCCCCCCAAAAAAAAGGAAGTATGTTCTGGACCAGCCCATTTCAGCGCAGAACCAGAAGTAGACCCCAAACCTTTGGGTGTAGCCTAAAAACAAAAAGCAACAAACAAAAATACCAAAAAGTGAGAAATTTCTGCCACGGTTAGTGAAAGTATCCGATGTTCACTGAAAATAGCACTTCCCTACAAAAATTCCCCCATTTGAGATGCAATGCTGCACTCTCATCTTGGTAGGGTACAGTTTAGGTTAGGGTGTGGATTAGGGTATTCATAGTAACAATTTCTTCTAGCACTTCTATAAATGTTACATCCATCACCGTTTTTACTTATAGGAATTTGTTTGTTGACACTTCTGTTCATGGAAAAATTGAAATTGCAAACCTTGTCAGTAGTTCCAGTTGTATCTACACAGAATGTCAAGTGGGGATTCTTCTTCATCTCGCCAGCATTGCTGACATCAGCTTTTGGGTTCCCAGTTCTCAACTGACATTGGGTGGCCCTCCCATTCTCTAGATAGACTCAGTGCTCTGAGAAAATTGTGCACAAGCTACATCATGCCTAGAAAGTTCTGGAATAGTCCCTTCAATTGGTTCCTGGAGAGATTCTTACAAAGGCTTTTGTATCCTTTCTCTCTCACAGTCATCCTAGTGTTCCATTCTCCAGCAGTGAAAGCCACGGACCTGTGGATCAGGCATCCCATTGTTGTGTGTGTGGCTCTTGAATGTGTTTATGGCAGACTTTGGAAGGATGCTAGTCAGACTTTGGAAGGATGCTAGTCATCTCCAACCATCCAAATTCCAGGTTCTCCCAAGGAAAGCAGAGAATCTGGATATCAAGTGAAGGGGGATTCAAAGTTCCAAAAATCAGATTAGGACCACCCTGGTAATTTACAGAGTTCAGGTCTGGGATATGAACTCTTGCATAGAGACCCAGTTGACTGTGCTTGCACTTCTGGCTACTGCAGGAAGTGCTCAGTCAACATGTTGACTGTTGGATTCACATCCTGGTCAAGACCTATTCCATTGAATTGTCAAACAGTTCAAGCTCCTTTGATCCTCATAAGATAGAACTCAAACTTGAGTCAGAGAAATAAGTAATAGAAAATACTACTGAAGGTATAATATATATTCAAGAGTCACAGTACAAGATTCCTCGAAGTGACCAGTCTTGTTACTAAGATTGTTTTCTCAGAGCAATAGTCATTCCAAGAGTCAAAGAAGAGGGTCCCATTTCTATTCAAATTTTTTAGATTCTATAAGCATAGAACAGGAAAATTAATTAGGGATTTCTAGTCACAATTATTGAGTAATGAAGGAAGGCAAATATAGAGTGGAAACTTCCTGGAGTTAAAATGGAAAAACAGAACCCAGGAGCTGAAGCAATGGCAGTGTTAGGGCATTTGCCCTGCACTCAGCTGACCTAGGACAGACCATGGTTCGATCCCCTGGCATCCCATATGGTCCCCCAAGCCAGTAGTGATTTCTGAGCACATAACCAGGAGTAACCCCTGAGCATCACAGAGTGTGCCCCCCAAAAAAATATGGAACCCAGATTCTAATCATACTTGGTCATTGCTAGGGACTGCTCCGAAGTTGAAACTGTCAAGGAACAAATGGGTGTGATATTATTCTGTGTGAGCATTGGGGGTCTTCCATCATTGACTGCATCCTTCATCTCAGATACTCTTCCTTCCCACACATCCCAGATACCATGAGTTTGCCATGATTTTCATCTCTGAGGGTATTGAACACATAACACATTAACTCATGATAAAATAAGTCACATGGTTCATACAGAGGAGACATTTCCAAGAAAGGGTGAGTTCATGCTTCCACCAAGGTGACTCACCTTGTACTTTGTAACTCAGGTCATTCACTCTTCATACATCCTGGGCTATTTTCCTGTCTCCCTGCCTCCTTCTTAGAAAGATGGGGTACCCTGGTGTCTGTCCCAGCCTTGCTGAGCACTTGACCCTGGCATTCTTATCTGGTCTCTCTCTTACCTTGACTCAAGAAAATTTGACTCCTAGGTTTCATATGGTACATCCCACACACACTAGGCAGAAAAAGA
>PVKC010019992.1:0-18821 GCA_004027635.1 Crocidura indochinensis
GGGGGGGTATAGATTGTTCCTACAGATGTTCAAGGACCCAAGGTAATAACCAGACAATTCAGTTTATGGTTTGTTGCTCCAGCATGAAGTTGTGCTTCTGGAGCCTATTGGGACCACCTTGGCATGCATGGTGCCCCTGAGGTCAGACAAGACTAGGGGACCATGTGGTGGAAAGGGAGGACAATAAATAAGAAAGAAATAAGGTTTAAAAAGGTGAGAAACTCTGGATTACAGTAGCAGGCATTCATGAACCCATTGCAGTTCAGGCAAGGTCAGGCTGGATTCGGAATATGGATGAATGAGATATACCTATGGCTTCACTGACAAGGAGTATGATTTTTGTCTTATACTTGCCATATTTTTAACTATTGATGTGCTCCAATTGGTCTTGATAGCTTAATTTTATTATATATTGAAGTTACTAACAGAAAGATGCTTACATAGAGTCGTTGGCTCTATTTTTCTGGGTAGTTAAGACATGATGCATGATCATATCTTCTAAGAATTAACAGCTTATAAGTATGGCTAGCCCTTCTCTTTTCATGCTCAGTACTGTTTCCCACAGTCTGTGTTCACTGTATTGCAAGCATTTACATGCACGTCTACTGATCTTATTAGATCTGGAGGTCTTTTGGGGAAAAGAGTTTTATTTATTTTCTTTTTTTTTCTTCTTTTTGTTTTTTGGGGGGCACATCCAGTGACGCTCAAGGGTTATTCCTGGCTCTATGGGGGACCACATGGAATGCTGCAGATTGAATCCAGGTCCATCCTGGGTCAGCTGCGTGCAAGGCAGTCACCCTACCACTGTGCTATTGCTCCAGCCCTGAGTTTTACTTATTTTCTAACTTCCTATCTAACACATTTATTATAGAAAGTTTCAAATATTTGCATGAACAGAATGAATGAATTCATCCAGCACCACCTGACACCAAGGTCAACTCAAACCTAAACTTTATTTTAGGGTCACAACTGGCAGTGCTCAGAAACTATTTGCAGTGCACTGCATCCAGACTGAACCAGATTCAGCAGCATGTAAAGCAAGGGCCATAACTGGAACTCCAGCCTAAGGTATAATCTATTTCCTCTATTTTCTAACCCATTTTTCTCTCCTTCAGCTTATTGTGAAACCATTTCTTCATATCAGTATCACTTTATCTGCAAATATTTCATAGTGTATCTCTAAATGGTCATTATCCTTATAAAATACAATCAGAATGCCTTTGTCCCTGCTAGAAATTATGTAATTCCTATCAGCAAATATTCAGCCAGTAGTTACATTACTGTTTCAGAAATAGTTTTACTGTAACCCATTAAAATCAGGGTTTTGATCACTCCATAAACTATATTTTAATCATAGACTTCCTCTTTCATTATTCTTTTTCTCTTCCTTAAAATTAACACGTGGGTAAAACTGGCTTATCTGATTGTAATTCCCCACAGCTGGGATTTCACTGACTGTATCACTGCGCTATCACATAAAACACTCTTTGGCCTTCTTGTATTTACTACCGATTCATAATGAGGTCTAGAAGCTTAGTATTCTGGTTAGAATTTTTAACAACATAATCTTAAAGTCAGAAATATTTATCTGAATTCTTATATGTATTTTTGGATTCTGAGTCTTGGATTATTTGCCTTGAAACTAGCACTCATCCAGGATTGTTAATTTAAGACGAATCATTTCATCAGCCAGCTGTGTTTATTGTGTTTAAGGCACTGACTGTCATCGCCAATCACTGGCTAGGTGAAGAAAGAGAGGTAAGAGAGAGGGAGAGAGAGAAGAGAGAGGAGAGAGGAGAAAGAATGGAGAAAGAAGAAAGGAGAGAGGAGAGAAAGAGTAGAGAAAAGGAAAAGGAGAGAAGAGAGGGGAGAGAGAGAGAGAGAGAGCGAGAGGGAGGGAGAGAGAGAGAGAGAAGTAGAATGTCTGTCCCCAAGATAGGTAGGACTTGGAGGAAAAGGGAAATGGGAAACATTGGTGGCAGAAAAGTTACACTGGTGAAGAGTGGTTGTAGTGGAAGCCTCATACTCCAATCCTGGAGAATTGGGGGAGGGAATGCGGGTCTGGAACTAAAACCAGCACAGGAAATAATCCCTACCAGGTTAGGGAGATTAAAAAAAAAAAAAAAAAAAGGTTCAGGAATTTCCACCACAACCTATCTGCAGGCAGGCAAAGGGTACCAGTAGGTAGACAGGCTTAGTGGGACCGAAACCAGAAGAAGTCTCCCGGACCTGAGGTTGTTATTGGTAAGAGTAGGACCATCCCCATTGGTGGAGAAGAGATAGGGGGCCAATCCAGAGGTACTTCCCACTCAGGAGGGACAAGCACATGCAAAGAAGAATCATCCTGAATAAAGTAAGAACCAGTTACTCCAACAGGTGGTGTACATTCAATGACTGAAATCCAACTATAAACATTTCTGTAACCACAGTGCTTAAAACAAACTCATAAAAACAAACAAACAAACTCATTTTCTCACAGTTCTAGAGGTTGAAAAGTCTAAAGGCCCAGATTCCTGGTGAGATCTTAGTTCTCAACATTGGGGTGGACTATGTGGATGGAGAGAGAGAGGTCAGAGAATGTTCTAATGTCTCCTCTGATAAGGGCACCATCTCTATCAGAATGGGGTACCACTATTCACAGTGGCATTTATACTGGATTACTTCATCCAATGCCTGCCTCCAACACATCCTACTGGGGCTTAGTGTTCAGCACAGAGCTGGGGATAGGCTAACCACTGCTCTTCAGTGCCTGGCTATCCCCACCCCCCACCTCATTATTTGCTAAAAGTGATAATTGACTGCCATCATTCACATCCTTGGTGCAACTTGCCCAAAGGAGAAACTGAGCTGAATTCATCATAGAAGCCAGAAAGCATGTCCAGTTAGAAATAACTGAAAATGTTGAGTTGAATCTCCTTTTCTTTTTATAATCTAAACATAATTTTTATCAAAATTTAAGTACAGGTACATCTATATGAATATACACAATCTCTCTCACTCTCTTCCTGTTTGTCTCTCTGACTCCTTACTCTTTGGACTCTGACTCCCTCTCACTCTATATTATACTTGATTGGTTATTATTTTGAAATATATTCAATTTTACAATATTAGGTTAAAATCCCAGAGTTACATGCTCTTGACCTCTGAGGCACCAGAAACATTGATTTTGTTTTTGTTTTTGTTTTTTGGGCCACACCCAGTGACGCTCAGGGGTTACTCCTGGCTATGCGCTCAGAAGTCGCTCCTGGCTTGGGGGACCACATGGAAAACCGGGGGATCGAACCACGGTCCATCCTAGGCTAGCGCAGGCAAGGCAGGCACCTTACCTCCAGCGCCACCGCCCGGACCCAGAAACATTGACTTTTAATCTCAACTTCTGCAAACTCAACAAACCTGTCTTCAAGATGGGCAGTATATTTGACTATATATTATATATTTTAACAAATACTAAATATATGAATGATTTGAATATATTATATACATACCTGTAATATATGATTAAATGTGATGCCATACTTATTTCTTTTCCAGTAACCAGTAATTAACACACTGTATGTGTTCAATAAATATTTAGTAAATGAGTGAATCAATTTCTTTTTTTTTTTTGCTTTTTGGGTCACACCCGGTGACGTTCAGGGGTTACTCCTGGCTATTCGCTCAGAAGTCGCTCCTGGCAGGCACGGGGGACCATATGGAGAACCGGGGGATCGAACCGTGGTCCGTCCTAGGTTAGCGCAGGCACCTTATCTCCAGTGCTACCGCCCGGCCCCCAAGTGAATCAATTTCAACAATTGGGCTTGAACAAATAAAAGAATAAATGATAACAAGGATTAAAGAATGAAACTAATGTTTGTTTCAATAATTCTACTTAGTAAATCTTTTGGAAGGCACACTCAGTGCTATGGTGTATATCAGGACTAAAATGGTGCCATGTAGCTAACATAAAACCTTGGATATAAAACTGCAAGATATAATAATAGCAGCATCTAAAAAGAAAATTGGTTTACAAAAACTATAAGCGAAGAACATATCAATAAACATGGTGTCTAACTTAAGAATAACAATACAAATCTTGATATCACATCATATTAATCCTGTGCTGCATTTTTCTTAACAGCATCATTAGTAATCTAATGTTAGTTCAACAATGGTCTAAAACTCACTGAGATGTGTATAGCAAGAAATGAATATCTACACTGGATCATTTGGTCTAGCTTTGTTTGCCTTGGTTTTTATTTGTTGTAGGAACATGTGTTTGTTCTGTCTTTATTTTCTATTCAAAAAAGGGGCTTAGATAATAGGCATCTGTTCTGAGCCAAATACAGTAGCCAAAGCTGGAATTCTCTTCCAAACCAGTTCATGAATAGATATGTATTATGATCATTCTTTTAGAAATAAGGAATTGAAGAGCTGGGGGTTTGCTTCAGTCTGAAAAGAGGCAAGAAACAGGGTCCAGCCCAGGTTTAATTAACTCCAACTCGGCCATGGTCAGCACTGATAAGTCTTTCTTACACCGCCTGGCCTCCCTTGTCCATACAACCTTGTTTCATTTCCCATTGAGCAATGCGCTCTGAGCAGTGACTCGTGTCCCCCATGAATGAGTATTGGGCAAAAATTAGATGTGGCCCCACTTCTTGAGGGCACCCTGCCTGCAATGCAGACTGGACAGTAGGGAGAAGAAAATAAAGGCAGGTCTGGAGCAATAGGAGAGCACACCTGTATTCATTACAGTGTATTTATAATAGCCAGAATCTGGAAACAACCCAGATGCTCTTCAACAGATGAATGGCTAAAGAAACTGTGGTACATATACACAATGAAATATTATGCAGCCATCAGGAAATTTTCCAATTCATGGATGTACATGAAATCTATTATGCTGAATGAACGAAGTCAGAGGGAGAGAGATAGATACAGAATAGTCTCACTCATGTATTGGGTTTTAAGAAAATAAAAGACATTATTATTATAATGCCCAGAGACAATAGAGATGAGGGCTGGAAGGACCAGCTCACAATGTGAAGTTCGCCACAAAGGGTGGTGAGTGCATTTAGAAAAATAACTACACTGGGGCTGGAGCGATAGCATGGAGGTAGGGCGCTCGCCTTGCATGCAGAAGGTCGGTAATTCAAATCCTGGCATCCCATATGGTCCCCTGAGCCTGCTATCAGCGATTTCTGAGTGTAGAGCCAGGAGTAACCTCTGAGCAGGCCGAGAGTGACCCACCCCCCAAAACAAACAAACAAACAAAGAATAACTACACTAACAACTAGCATGACAATGTTAATGAGTGAGAGAAGTAGAATGCCTGTCTTGAATACAGGCAGGTGATGGTGGAGGATGGAGATGGGGGGATTGTTGGTGGGAAGGTTGCACTAGTGAAGGGAGGGTGGCTTTTTTTTTTTTTTGATAACTAAAATCCAAGCACAAATACGCTTGTAATCATGGTGCTTAAATAAAGATATTAAAAAAAAAAGGACTGTGGGGAGTCCTTTACAAGCAAGCTGCCAACACCTAGTGCCAGTTTGACCTGGCACCCCGTATTGTGCACTGAGCACCATCTGATCACTGATTCAGAATTAAGTCCTGAGTATCACTAGTATTACCCCAAACAAAACACTATATAAATAATCAGATAAAATAAAAAAAGTTAGGGGGAGGGAGAGGAACACCTGGAATCAAATGTCCATTTTTCTTTTTAAAGCACACAGATGTGTATATGCGCATTTTCGTCTGCCCAAACATATAAATCTTCTCAGTCACTTTAAACATTTTATCAGCACACTGATGCCTTTAGCTGTAGCAAATGCTTTAGTAAAAAGTATCATGCTAAGTAAGCAGTTTACTCAGAGAGAGAAAATTGTTTTATTACAGTGAAATTCCTACAAGAAACAAAACCATTCTAACTGAATGAGTTTCCTACCGTCTCTGCTTCCAAAAATATCTCCACAAAGTCTGATTATCCTCTGAGTTATTCTTCTCCAGTGATGGCACAGTGTAATTATAGGGCACAAATACTCTGAAGTGGACTTTGTTGGTGCTCAGAAAGCACCTGGCCAACAGTCAAGACATTACCTTCTGCTAATCTTGTATCACTGACTATTGAAGAGCAGGGGTTTCTATTTCATAGTACTCAGCCTAATTAATCCAAAGAATTTTTTTAATCTTTCATATACCTCTAGAATACCTAGAGAAAATTCACTCCGTAGTACAATCTGCATGAAGACAATTGACATTTGTCTATTTTTTTCTTTTTTGGCTCTCGCTACTATCTGCAGAAAAAGTGAGCTATGATAAAGTTTCCTTGCCTAATGTCACATGATCACAAAATGGCAGGGTCAAGATCAAACCATCACATTTATACATCACCTCACAGCAATTAATCTACTAGCAAAGTTTGTGAGAATGTTTTAACTGAAAAGGAAACAAAAGAACCAGAGAGATAAATCTGCTTCCTTCCAACCCGGGTTCGATCTCCATTACTCCAGATGATCCTCCAAGTCTAACAGGAATGACCCCTGAGCACTGAGCCAGAAGAAAGCCTTGAGCAAAGTCAGGTGTTCCCCCCACAAAAAACCAAAGAAACTCAAATCAAAATTACATAAATAAAAGCAAAGGATGTCAATACAGCTTCAAAAAGAAATTATAATGCCATGTTAAACTTCTAAGTATTATTTTAAATGGTTGGATTTTACTGTTTGAGGACAATGCCCCAAAGAACAATGGATATAACCTTGGTATGATTTTAGAATTTTAATCGCACGACAATCTAGAGTAATTGAAGGCAATGCACTCGAGAGAAGACAGTGTTATTCTTTCAGAAAATTCAGATGGGACCTTTTCTAGCCACGGGCAAAAATAAAATGACTCGGCTCACTGATGATTAACTTATGCACTGCAATTTTTATTTCCCTGCCAAAGTCCCAGAGAAGCAAGAACTCTGCAGTCATTCTGTCCAGGACAAAGAACTTGTCCAGGTGAGCCAGGCCCCCAAGGATGGGGAAGACATGAGCCATGGCCAAGAAAGCCTCCCAAGTCCCTTTGTGGAAAGGAACTTCATAGCAAGCACCAGCCAATGTCCAGTTGTCCCATGACACTGTGCTGATGGGCTATTGTACTTGTGTCAGCAAACAATGATGACCACCAGGGCTGTGCAGAAGACAGACAGTAGCCGTATCCCCTGCAGTAATGTAAGGGTGACATGCCCACACAGATCCTGAGGATTTCTAGGGTTCACCTGCATGGTCAATGAGTGACATAACCTTTGATGACAAAAGTCACAAACAAGGAATTCAAGAAAAAGTGTCAGTGTGGCCACATTTAAGAACACCTAAACTTGAGTCTTGTAAGAGTGATGTAGAAATGGGAAAGAGAGAGAGGCACAACAAGTGGGGGTGATAGTGTACATGATTACAATACATGTCTGGCAGGGAGCAAAGACCTGAGTTTGATCCCCAGAGCCACAAATACCTCGCCTCATCTCACTCTAGTATGGCCCAGGTGGTGTTGCATACCAGGCCCCAAGCATCAAACTTTGGAACCCAGCTGGCTTATTGTTTTATCTTTCCTTGTCTAGGAAATCCAGCAAAGAAAAGGTGTCCTGACCAGCAGAACTCTGTTATTCGTGGGTGTATAGAGGGGATCCAGCCTGAAAAGAGAATGGGGGAAAAGAGAGAGATGGAGGCCAAGTAAAGTGTCTTATCAAAGCCTCAGTTTATGGATGGGTACAGGCTCTTTTAAGACAGGGAGTGGAGAGGAAGTAAAATGGAACAGCCAGCAGCATTACAGACAGTCTTTAGAGGGTGAGTCCCTGTAAACTTTACATGTTATCTTTACACAGGAACCAATTTTCACCTTAAGATAGTTAAGCTTCAAAGATAACTCAAACTTCCTAGATTGTATGCCTGATAGGAAACTGTGATATTCCTTAGGGCTCTGGAGTAGTCAAAGCCTTAGGTTATGCACTCCTGCCACACACACTGGTTTGTCCTGCTGAATTCCATATCAGAGTTTGATCTCTGGCTGTCTCTGACAAAAAGGAAAAGGAAAAATAGAAGAGAGAAACAAAAATAGCAGAAAGCAACCTGGCCAAGAGGAAACAGAGGAGCAGAGAGCTAAAGTCTGGAGGGACAACTGGAGTGGAGATTGGACTACTGTTGCTGCTGCAGGTTAGTGGTCTGAGAGAAGGATGGTGCCCTGATTCTCCAGTGCATCCCAACACAAGTGCTTCCAGAAATGTGAGGAGACATATTTTCATTGGGTGTCATATGCACCAAGTCAGTTGGTCCAGAAGATAGAAGATTCACAGGGCAGTCTTACCTACTCATAACTCAAGCCAGAGGCTGCTCTAGTATGGGAAAATGCACCTTGTGCCAAGCAACCATCCAAGATGCAAGTCATCAAAAAAGTTTCCAAAGAGGATCCTGCTGCTACCTTCTTTCTCTGCTGCAGTCACCTCTCCAGGATTTCATCATACAAATGGAAACAAATAATCAAGACTGATTCCAAGTGTATGTAAGAACCTGATTCCTAAGCCTGCACCACCTCCTTCCAAGCTCAGAACAAAAAAGCTAACAGAATGGAACACAAATCAGGATCCCTTTCTTCTAGTCAGGAGTTCTCATTTACCAGTCCAATGTCTGGTACCAAACCAGTAGTACTGGCTAGTGGCTCAATTCTGAGTACTCCCGAAGAAAGTCCCTTCAGCATAACACCCCAAATTAAGATTAGCTCCTCTTGTCTTTTTTTTTTGTTTGTTTTTTATTTTTTATTTTTTGGTTTTTGGGCCACACCTGGTGACGCTCAGGGGTTACTCCTGGCTATTCGCTCAGAAATCGCTCCTGGCAGGCACGGGGGACCATATGGGGAACCGGGGCATCGAACTGCGGTCCGTCCTAGGTTAGCGCAGGCACCTTACCTCCAGCGCCACGGCCCGGCCCTAAGATTAGCTCCTCTTGTCTAACCAAGTTGACCCACCAAAATTCTGAAAGGAAGAATGAGCTCTTGAAGACTCTTGAAGGATGACCAGAATGGAGACTTCTCAGAGAATAGAGACTATGACAAGGTGGAGGATATGGAAGATAAAAGCATACCAGAACCAAAGGAAAGTTGAGAGGAAGACAATCCTAAGAATAGTCTAATTCACCCTATAGATGAGGAAAGGAAGGTCCTCTCACACTCTCTGGGAGCAAAACATCAGTTAGTGAAAGCAATGGGATGGCAAGAATCTCCTGAAAATGATGAGAATTGCCTTCCTCTCACAGAGGATGAACTCAAAAAGTTCCACATGAAAACAGAGGAGCTGAGAAGAAATGGCTTTGGGAAGAATGGCTTCTTGCATAGCTGCTGTTGCAGCCTCTTCTCCCCTTGGAGAAATACTTGTAAAGTAGAGCTTGAGAACGGAGGCACAGAAACCAGGAGCAGTGAAACACCAGAGGACAATGCCTAGAAGTAGGACATGCACATGCTGGTAGTTAAATATGGTCCAGGAAACTCAGCTTAAGTGTTTAGGGAATGTACAGAAGAAAGTATTCGTTGCCTTTGCCTATCCAAGGCAAAGGAAAGTAATGCACAAGGGAAGTAATCATATCTCAAAGAGCAATTGTCTTTTAAGCTTTTGTTCTTTTCCCCTGTTTTCTGCTTAACAGAAGTTTATGGTGGGAAAGATTTTTTTAAGTGCACACACATACAGTATAGATGGGAAAATGCACAGGTGGGAGCTGGCTATGCAGGGGAGACACTGTGCTGCTACAGCAGCTTCTATACCAGACCTTGGGGAGTACACCCCTCTGTTCAAGCAATCATTGTCGATGACAAAGTGACTATTAAGTTATAATTGTATTAAATGAATGCTAATAATTTGGATAATTTATTTTATTTTTGGCGGCTAGGGTAACATCAGCCCTTAACTAAGCATATGTGGTTTTCTTCTTTTATTTTCCCTTTTTTGGGTACAGCTGTAAAATATTTGTATTTAAGAAATGTTATGTTCTTCTTGCAGCCTTGATATTCAGTGTGGTTTGTAAAATATAAATTTTTGTGAACTTTCAAAGATTAAGATTATTTTGATAATGTTATATACAGATTTAAAAGGTAATGGTTATCACAAGTCTATTGAGAGGGAAAACTATTATATGAAACAACTTACTAGGCATAAATATTTTGTATCAGTTTGGATCGTCTTGTGTAAGAAGTATATTTTCTTTAAAAATTAAATGAATGAATTCTTTTGATGGGTGAATATGAGGGGAAAATCTGAATTGAGACTCACCTGTTTCTCCTTTTAGCAGCGATTTTTTTTTGATGCAAACAAACCTGTGCAATGAATTACTAGTAATAAAATTAGAAAAAATAAAGGAAATACACAAAACATACACTCACACAGCTATTGAACTCTCTCACTCACAGCTGGTAGAAATGCCATCTAGTTCAGCCTTTTTGGAAAACAATATGGGTTTTCCTTAAAAAATGGACACTGAGCTCCATATGATAGCAATACTACTCCTAAGGATATACACTAGGACTACAAAACCACAATACAAAAATGCCCTCTGCACTCTTATGTTCATAATAGCACTATTTACAATAGCCAGAATCTGGAAATAACCCAGATACCCAACAACAGATAAGTGGCTAAAGAAATTGTGGTACATCTATACAATGGAATACTATGCAGCTGTTAGAAATTTAAAGAAGTCACAAAATTTAGATGGATACACGGATGTATTAGGAGACTATCATGTTCAGTGAAATAAGTAAGAGGGAGAAGGATAAGTACAGAATAGTCTCACTCATATGTGGGATATAATAAAATAAAAGACAGTATAATAATAACACCCAGAGACAATAGAGATGAGTGCCCAAAGGACCAGCTCATGATAAGCTTATCAAAAAAGAGTGGTAAATGCAGTTAGAGAAATAGCTACGTGAACAGCAACCATGATAACAACAGAGAGAGAAATATAATGCCTGTCTCGAAGACAGGGAGGGATTGGGGAGGAGGAAAATACGAGGGCAATAGAAGGGAGAAAGTTGCACTGGGGAAGGGGGTGTGCATTTTATGGCTAAAACCCAATTATGAACATATTTGCAACCATGGTGTTTAAAGAAATTATTTATTAGGAAAAAGAAATACACAAAACATACACAGCCATAGTAGGTGCCTCCAAGGATCTCCCTCCCCCATTATATTTCTACACTTTAGAGTCTGAACTGAAAATCAGCTTTAGAAAACTGTTTTCCTTGCTTTTTGTTCCTTATTTTGGTTTTAGGTACTCAGCTGTGTTCAGGGCTGAAGTGGAGGTGCTAGGGATTGAATCCAAGTCTGCTGCATGAAAGGCAAGTACTATGCAATCTCTCCCGCCTACTTCTGAACACTGTGGTCAACTTCTGGCAGAGGGCCCACACCTGAAGTTTAGAAATTCCCCAAAGAGACTAACATCCCTTCCATGGAACACAAAGATGCAACAGGAAAATAGAAAAACCAAAATGAGTAAATCTCTATTGCCTAGATGACAAGCCCCAGCTCACCAGGTTCCTCCAAGCTCTTACACTGAAATCATACAGCTACCTCTGAGGCCTAGGGCACAAAAACATGAGCTTGAAGAAAAGGACACTGGAGCCCATCCTCCAGACGGTCACTGCACTAAATTACAGAGCAGACAGTTTTAGGAAGGAGACGCAAGCTGAAGGAAACAGAATTCCCTACCTCAGAGGGTTTCTTTGTTGGGAAGGAGATGGACACATGCAAGATTATTTTACAGCATGGGGTATAAAATAGACAGAAGTATGAATTGCCTGAGAGAAATGACAGTGAATAGGATGTTTGCTTTGCATGTGGCTAAACTGTGTTCAGTCCTTAGTTTCTATCCTGAATGGTCCAGAGAGCCAGTGGAGAGGTGGAGAGGGACAGAGAGAGAGGGGGAGAGAGAGACAGAGAGAAAGAGAGAGAAAGAGAAAAGACAGAGAGAGATAGACAAAGAGAGACAGAGAGAGATATGGTCACTATAAGATCACTATGGGATACAAGGCCAGATCTCAGAAAGGCTCAGAAATCACTGGCAGTATTCAGTGCCTGCAGTGCAAATTGCCAAAGGGATGGTCATAGCCTCCTAATGCTCAAAGTCAGCACTCAGTTCCTTGCTACAATGACTCTCTTCAAAATGGAAAACACACAAAAGCTCTGATCTTATGTCATGTGACCATATACCCACACATCCCATGCCCCTTGCCATGTTTCCATGAGTTAGAAGCAAGTCCAGATTTCTGGTCACACTCAAGAGGATGGTATTATCTTAATGTGTGACTACCAGGATGCAGGCATCTTGGTGGTAACTTAAAAATCTTTCCACTGTCAGGGAAGATGAAGAACAATTCTCTCACATGTGCAACCTACAGATAAAACAGCAAGGAAGAAATAAAGGGCCAAAGAGGAACTGATCCAACCAATTAAATCTGGATAGGGTGAGAAGGAGAGGTGCTGGAGTTTGGGGGTAAGGATAGGTACACTGATGATAGGTGCTGTGTTAGAACCAGGTATGTAGGAAATCATCATTCAAGGTATTATAAATCACATAATCTCAGTGGTAAAGTTAGACAAATAAAACCTTTCCACTGCTTTCAGAACTATGAGACAATATTTTAATCATCTAAAAATCCATATTTTACTAAAAATCTTCATACAGTTAATTTCCTATATTTGGATCTCCATCTAGTTTGCTCTTTCCAGCCAATTTGTGAGTCCTTGTCAGACAGGGATGATCTGACGGCCTGTTAGTGGGTTGCTTGAACTTTTGCTGACAATTCATACATCATTCCCACACCACCCTTTAGTTATATCATGTCTGAGAATTCACACCTGGATGCATCGCTTTATGGCCCCTCTCTCTGTTTGAGAACTGTGTTAAGCATTTACCAGGCTTTGAAAGAAATTTCTGGACGGCAGTGGTAAAGGTGGCTTTTGCAATTTGAATCAAGGAGGCTCTATTTAGGAGATCTAAAGAACACGTCTGCCAATTCCAACACCTCATTCACCTTATCTCCACAGTAATTCCCAAAGAATAGAAATTCAGTAGACTGAGTTGACCAATGTGGAACTCTTTTGAGAACTATTAAAATCTTACCCTTTAGGCCTGTTTGAGAATTTAAGTTCAATGACATCAAAAATTTCTTTAAGGAATTTCTATACCAAGAAAGCTCATTTCTAAAAAGAAAAAATCAAACAGTTTTAAGTTTTTCTTGTGCAGCAGTACTATTTGAAAAGTGTTTCTCCACAGTGTTGCTTGCTTTTATATAGCAAATATCAGTTTGCTTTTCTATTATAGTGTGAGCAAAACAATAGAAATAATGTGAATAAATACCATGTCTTAAAAGATAGCTGTATCCTTGGTTGCATCTAATAAGAGGTCTTATGCATCTAGAGAAATTGCAGGCTCTTAGTTTCCTACATGCTCAATCTATTTGTTGCTTACAAATTCCTTACAAAAAGTTTTTCTTAACCATAAGTAAACCTACAAAAATAGAATAAAAAATTTTCCCTGGAAGCCCAGCATTTAAACATTTTTAAATCAGAGTATAAAAAAAAAGCCAATAAGGACAAAGAGATAGAAATAATTGCCCAACTCATTTTGTTTACTGTTATTTCTCTCAGTCATTCCCTTCAGTTTTCTTTTTTCGTTTCTCTATCTCTTGGAATGTATTACTTTCTGTTTTGTCTGCCATTATTTCTAAATGAGCTTTTTGAATTGCTTTTTGTGATGGGGTTGAATTGAACATACTAACATAGGAAAGATTTTACAAAGAGGAGTAAGAACAGAGAACAAAAAAATGAAAAGAGGCATAGTATAAGTCCAATTTTAGAGGGAAAACACAGACAAGAGACTAAATGCTAGTAACTACCATCAAACTTCTATTAGAAGGATTATGAAGGGAAGCACAAATTAGGAAATGGGTTATTCACTTGATATGTGTAAATCTTCTTGCTTTTAAAAATGTATATTACCTTGGGGCCGGAGCTGTGGCACAGAGTGGTAAGGCATTTGCCTTGCTGACACTAGCCTAGGATGGACTGCAGTTTGATTCCCCAGCATCCTATAGGGTCCTCCAAGCCAGGAGCGATTTCTGAGCGCATAGCCAGGAGTAACCCCTGAGTGTCACCAGGTATGGCCCCCCAAAACAAAAAAATATATATATTACCTTTACACAGGAAATATGTATACTTTCAAATTGCTTCTCTTTATACAATACCCATTTATTCTCAAGTTTATGCAATCTTTATTATTTCCATTACTGACACACCGTGGGGTTTTGACAGTAATGGAATTCAATGATAATGGCCATCCTTCTTTTAGTATCAACAAGCGGGACCTAGCATTCTAATGTAATGGCTGCACCTTCTATTCCAACCTGCTGAATCCTTACTGAGTCTCTTTCCTTGTCATCCAGCATCCCAGAAGCTCCTCCTAGCATCCCAGGCGTTCCAGAGAATAAGACTGCCCCTGTGACCAAGCACACCATCTGCCTGTACAGAAGATAGCGAGTGCAGGCTTCTCCCGCACAGCGAACTTGTGGCTGAAACATCAATTATGAAAACAAAATGGTGGCACCAATGGGACCCCAGAGAATAATTTCAGAAACACTGAAAATCCAAATCGTGAAACCTCAATCTCTGGACTTTCTATTCCTCATTCTGATCTCTTGTTCTCTTTCTATTCTGATTCTCTAAGAGAAGCTAGTAGAGAGCCCTTGACCTATTGCCACTCTACAGCTCACAGCTCACTTGGCTTGTACAACTCTGCTAAAATCCTTACAGTTCACTTGTTGCTGATTAATTTGCTTCATCATCAGATTACCTGCATCTCCAAAAACAGTTAAGAGCTTTTCTGTCAGGGAAACAATGCTGAAGTCAGCACTTTTCAATGCCAAGGAAGAAACACTAGAACCACTAGTCTCAGAAAGAGATCTTAGGGAGGAGAAGGACAAAGAAGGGAAGAAGTCAGGTGGCAAGGAAGAAGATGGAAAAATGAAGGAAAGGGGGAGCAGGGGTCGGGGTTTCGGTTAGATGGGGCACGTGGTAAATGGTTTAGCTCTACATCCCAAGCACACAGACTCACTAGCACTGAAAACACAAGATCTAACTTGCAACCACCAAACTTTGTAAGGTACATGCCAAGGTGACAGATGGCGTAAGGGAGGGTGAGGGTTGGAATAAGTATGTGAGCTCTAGTAGTGAGAGTTGACACCGGTGGTAGGATTGAAGTATTATCTACCTAAAACTCATTGATAACCTCATAAATGACAATTCTTTAATTAAATAGCTTAGGGGCCTGAGTGATGACAGTATAGTGAGGAGGGGATTTGCTTTGCACACAACTGATCCAGGTATAATTCCCTGCACCCCTGTGGTTCCCCAAGCCTGCCAGGAGTAATCCTGAGTGCAGAACCACGAGCTATTCCTAGGCACAGAGCCAGGTATTGCCCTTCCTCCACCCCATTTCACCCCCCAAAAAAGAATTAACCTGTCACTTATTGCCCTATGCAGCTTTGGTCAAATCATTTCACTTGCTAAGCCATTTTCCATCTATAAAGAATAGTAACTCCTATTTAATAAGGATTTAAGGACTATACTAAGGACTTGGGCTAGATAAAGGAACTGCTGAAAGAAACCTCAGAATGCTTTTGGATGAATCTAAACCTGGGGCCCGGGAGATAGCATGGAGGTAAGGTGTTTGCCTTTCATGCAAAAGGTCATCGGTTCGAATCCTGGTGCCCCATATGGTCCCCCGTGTCTGCCAGGAGCAATTTTTGAGCATGGAGCCAGGAGTAACCCCTGAATGGTGCCGGGTGTGACCCCCCCCCCCCAAAAAAAAAAAAAAAAAGAATGCTTTTGGACTCTGGGAAAGACACTTCCCTGTCCCCATCTGCTGGAGAAAAAGAGGAAAATCATGTTTAGAAGTGATAAATTTAAAAATAAACAAAATAGAGTTTTCATAGCTCGAATCCAAAGTAAAGAGTCAGAAATACTTTATATAGGCTGTTTATATATCAGCATTTGCACATATGAAGAAAGTATGAGTTCATATTTGTATTTGACACATGCTTTATTTCTCTTCGTCCCTCATGACCCATAGCCCTATATATTTAAGAAGTTCTCAATGGTCAGTATAAGTACTGGCCCATTCCTTATAAGTGAGATAAGGGTGATAATACCACACATGCTGAGTCAATAAAAGAAATAAGTAAATATACAACGCAAGCTTTCAACCTATTAACTGCTATTCTTAGATACTTTATATGTAGTGTCTCACTATTTTTTAAAAAGCTTTAATTTTGATCTACCCATCACCCATTAGGTAAATTTAAATGAGAAAACTAGCATAAACATGGGCTCACTGATTTTATCTGGTTTGAGTTTTGTTAAAATTAAATGGGTCCATATATACAAGATCTTGAAAACAGTGCTATTAGCACATTGGGCCAGAGAGATAGTATCAGGGGGAAAGTACTTGCCATGCACAAAGCCATTCAGCTACATTTCTCATTTAATACTCAACACCACTGTAAGCACAGAGCCAGAAACATTCCCTGAGCACCACTCTCTGTGGCCTTCTATATCTCCCCACAAACACTGCCTGACATAAAGCACCCAATAAATGTTAATCATCAAATCAATATCATCTCATCATTCACTTCAAAAATACTTCATTGGGCTGCATAGTACAGTAAGTAGGTAGGGTGACTGCTTTGCATACAGCTTACCTGGGTTCAACCCCTGGCACGATATGGTCCCCGAGCACCTACCTGCAAGAGTCAATCCTGAGCACATAGCTGGGTGGGTGTCACCTAAATAAAAACTAAATGAGCTTGTTAAAAATAATGCAAAAATAAAAAGAATAAAAACACTTCATTAATTCACCTAAAGTATTACTGTGAAAGATATGTAACCCACTTTGATCAAAATAAAAATTATTATTAAAAATACTTCATTAATTCAAGCATTCGCTCATTATTGGGACACGACATTCTGCATAGAATAACCCCTTCTTCTCATTCCTAAAGAAGCAAACAGTGGCCTAAAAAGTCAGTTAAAAGCATTTGGCTCTAAACCAGTAATGGGTTTACATCCCACAAACAGTTTGAGACCAACAGGGATATTCTTTAGCTCTCAGATAATAAAATCAGGATGTGCATAACCAGCACTTAGCAGAGACAAGCAAATATTTGTTGAATGAAGAAAAAAAAAAAAAAGAATGAATGAACTCAAACTTTCCCAGAACTTTCCCAAAGGTTTAGACATCTTGAGGCTTGAATCCAGCTTTCCTGATGGCAGCTTCACTGCTAATATGCACAGGTGCCCCATGCTGGGAAAGCAATGGAGTTCCTAATAGTAGCAATCACCGGCATATTTGCATTAAATGCAGATGAACTATTTTCTCTTCTTAAACAAAACATTAAAGTATTCACATCCATAAGCTAGGGATGCTACCCTTGGAAATGCGAAATGTTTATGCACAGCTCCTTGATTACATATTCAAATAAATGTACACCATTTTATTAGAATGTGTAATCCTGTGTGAACAGGAATATTCAAACAAACTCATTGGGTCTGTTCATTCAAATCTCTGATGCCCCTTTCTAGTAAAATGCACGCACGTTCCCATTTTTCTTTCTAAACTATTAACTGGAGGAAATGTAATTTAAAACATTTTGTTAAAATGGCATGAAGGATGATGGGTTGCTTGTTTTTTTTTTTTTCCTTCCCTTTCTGGGGCTATTACAATGAATTTTTATAGTAGCAATGATGTGTTGCATCTCCACAAAAGTGAATATGTTTTATTTATGATCGCACAAATATTCTGAGAAAAAATGTCCTGCTGTATAGTTATGAATTTTTTTATGTACAGAGAAATTGGATTTCACTGGAACAAAAGGCAGGAGATGCTTTCTCGCCTCCCCCGCTGCTTCTGCTGTTATGGATGCAGAAGTGGATGGGGGTGACAGAAGTGGGACTTTTCTTTATAGAAGGACTTAGGGGGTCAGGGGAAGGAGACTGAGAGCAATGGTGATTTTTGTTGGGGGTAACTGGCTGTCATAATAGACATAGCCATGCTCTGAGTCACAGGGAGTGACAGCAGCAGAGTTCCAGAAGGCTGACCTGATAGCAGTGTGCAAAAATAAAAAAACAGAAAAGGAAGCAAAGAGGGAAGAAGACTCTTTCTGTAACAGCCCCGGGGAGCAAAGGCTGGAAAATAAGATGGTAGCAAAGGCAGAAAGGGGAAGGGATATGATGGGCAGGTTTCTGTTATGGCAGGAAGGACAAGCCTCAGAAACTCCAAGTCTTACAGTCCAACGAGGCTGATGATCTTCTCTATGAAGGTCTCCCACACAGTCCCCATCTATCCCCAAATCTGCCCCCTTCTAGTAAGTAGAATGCTGCTTCTCTGGTAAATTCATGCTCTTTTTATCCTCTCCAATTATGATTAAGGGACAAAAACAGCCAAGTAAACCTTGATGGAAAGATCATAAGCCTCTCTCACCTGTTTCTGGGCACCCCATCTTTCTTTCTGTCAGGTCCTTTTTCAATAGTAAAAATGAGGCCTAACATGTTTGTCTGGGATGAGGATTCACTCAGGAGGGTGGCGAGGAAACAGAGGAGTCTGGGTGAGAAAGTTGGGCCAGTCCAAATCTTAATCAGCTCTTAGAAAGAAAGAGAACCTAAGAATTGGAGCGAGTGTTTCTCAAACACAAAACACACACTAGGCAGAAGCATCCATTGGTCTCACCTCTGAAAAAAACATCTG
Source organism: Crocidura indochinensis (assembly GCA_004027635.1). Lineage (NCBI taxonomy): Eukaryota > Metazoa > Chordata > Mammalia > Eulipotyphla > Soricidae > Crocidura > Crocidura indochinensis. The sequence goes on from PVKC010019992.1 coordinate 18,798, forward strand.
ACAAAGGTCCTTCTAAATAGGAAG
>PVKC010019993.1:0-18823 GCA_004027635.1 Crocidura indochinensis
CATTTATTTTTACTGAAATTAGTGACTTAGAAGTGTATTTTCTAAATCTATATAATATATAAGTGATAAGAAAGGATTATGTGAGAGTGTTTAGACAAATACTGAATAATACTCATGAAATATAAACAAACAGTTGATACTATTTATTAACAGCATATTTATACATTAATAAAATTGAGTGCCAATTTAAGTATATTTTACCTATTAGTTTACAAATCACTTTTACAAGAAAGTTTTATAATCTCAACAAACATATAAGGTCTTAGTAAAATTTTTATTGTACATTATAAATGAAGGTGTTGATATCTCAAAAAATATTTGTGATTAATCTAAACTACAAATGTAGGATAAGAATAGTAATAGGTCATGTGAGCACTATCAACCCCAAGGTAGAATATAATAAGGTAGTACATGAGAATAGACATTAGTAGAAACACTCGTAGAGTTTTGGAAGTAGACATTATTCCAGGGGATTCTGGGATTGTTCCTGAGTAGAATGATACTTTAGACTGGAAACAATAACTGGAAACTGAGTGTTAGAAAAAATTTTGTAGCTGAATGAATATTTGTCAGATTACAGAAACTCAGGTATATCCATGCAAGAATTTAGAACTGTGTTGGTCTTATAGGGAAAAATCACTTTAATGAATAGTGCACAGTTTTTCATGGTGACTTCCCTTTTGTAAATTCAACATTCTCTGAGTAGAGCCTTTCCTTGGTGGGTGGATTTATTATTATTCTGGAAATGCTCTTTGAGTTACTCAGGAGGAGATTATTAGGGCACAAAAACTCAAGATGAGGATGTACCTTTCCAGAAAATTAACTCTGAATAGAATATGTCAAAAATAATAGATAATCCTTTGCAACACATCATTTTTAACATTTCCTTAAAATTTCTCTCTAGAAACATTACTGTTGTTTTTATCTTGTAATTTTATTCTTTGTCCTATAGTGAAGAGACATGAACAATATGAGAGAATTTAACTTACAGGCTAGAAAAAATTTAACAAGTGACTTTGAGGTGAATTTTCACCTTATTATTTTTCAGTTTATTGAACGAATAATTTTTCCATGCCTCAATTATTCATCTGCAGGTATATAAAGAATAAGCTTGATTACTTTTTTCTTTCCCCATGAGTAAATGAATACATTATGTTTTATATTTTTAAAAGCAATTATTTGAAAGATGTTGTGACCTTGATAGAATTATTGGAAGAAATGCATCATATTTTAGGGTAGTTTCAAAATTGCTATCGTATGTCTTTGATTTACTTGCCTTATTTACTTGCTTCTTTTATTATTTTATGTTTCTTCCTCTCTCAGAGTTTACATAGCAAATTTTGCACTTCCAAACAGAAGCAGTGACTGACTATGCTGACTTCAAGCAACTTACTTTATTCCACAACTAGAAAATTCAGGCAGTATGATAATAAAATGTAAAACTTTAAGTGGACCTTAAGATTGACTTTGGTGCCTGAAATAAGGTGCAGAAGATTTGGTGCCCGAGATACAGTGCAGAATAAAGGGCAAATTTATGGCATCAAAAGAAACAGTAAGATTTTCTTCAAACTGAATTGGTAGAAATATTGACATTTTCAGAGAAGAGTAAAAATATTCCTTAAAATTATGAGTAATACATTATACGTATTCATAGAAGGAGATGAAAACATTTTATAAAAATAATGAATAGTGGGGGCGGGCGGTGGAGCTGGAGATAAGGTGCCTGCGCTAACCTAGGACGGACCGCGGTTCGATCCCCCGGTTCCCCATATGGTCCCCCGTGCCTGCCAGGAGCGACTTCTGAGCGAATAGCCAGGAGTAAGCCCTGAGCGTCATCGGGTGTGACCCAAAAAACAAACAAACAAAAAAAAAATGAATAGGGACTAAAGCAGTGCTGCAAGTGGTAAGATATCTACCTGCTTTGAGTGCACTAGCCTAGGATGGACCATATGGTCTCCCAAACCAAGAGCGATTTCTGAACACATAGCAAGGAGTAACCCAAGTGACACCAGGTTTGGCGGAATACCAAAAAAAATTAATAATAATAATAATTGAATATGCTTATATTCTGGAACTTTTAGATCAGAGATTACAGATCTCAAAGATGTCACGTGTTCTTTTTTGTCTTTATCTTTATTTTTCTTTCATCTCTTTCCTTTCTTTTTCTTTCTTCTTTCCCTTTCTTTTTCTTTCTTCTTTCCCTTTTTCCTTCTTTTCTGCCTCCCTCCTCTTTCTTTCTCTTTCTTTCCCTTCCTTCCTTCCTCCCTTCCTTCCTTCCTCCCTTCCTTCCTTCCTCCCTTCCTTCCTTCCTCCCTTCCTTCTTTCCTTCCTTCCTTCCTTCCTTCCTTCCTTCCTTCCTTCCTTCCTTCTTTTCTTTCTTTCTTTCTTTCTTTCTTTCTTTCTTTCTTTCTTTCTTTCTTTCTTTCTTTCTTTCTTTCTTTCTTTCTTTCTTTCTTTCTTTCTTTCTTTCTTTCTTTCTTTCTTTCTTTCTTTCTTTCTTTCTTTCTTTCTTTCTTTCTTTCTTTCATTTTGAACGGTCTCCTCCCAAGCAGAGTCCACGTATACTCCCAGGGTTACTCACATTGATACTGCAACTGATAACACTGGTGTCAAGGAGACACACAACAGGCACTGCTAATAAAGAAGTGATGCAGGTGATAGGATGCAGGGACTTGCATGAACAAGGCATATGTTTCAACTCCTTGATTTATTCCCAATTGTTCATCTCTATAAAGGCTACCAGAAACATTGACTACATATAGATGATGAACAAAGTGTGAGTCTTCAAGATTGATGACAATGTAACTGATGCATATGAAGCTAAGTTCATGATAACAGATGCTATAAGTCAACCAACATTCTTAATGAGGGGTGAGAGTTAAACATGCTTGCATGAAATAAAAAAGCCATCGACTTAAGTGGATTTTATCCAATTAAGTGATGATCATATCACTTGAAACTTAGAATCTTTTTCGTTATTGAATAAAGTTACTTATAATTCTGTGAAATGCTGCATTGTCTCTCATATCTATTTTTATGCAGGTACTCTTGTCTCTAATTGACGCAATTTTCTACTCTCTGAACACCCTTCTTCAGCCAGCTAAATTTCATTAAGATAGAAATCAAGTGGCACATTTGACTTCTATTCTGTATAGCTACTGATCCTCTGAGGCTCAATAATCAACTTTCAGTCTTTAAGAACATGTATTAAAATTGATGTTGTACATTCAACTTCTTCCATTAGTCTGTGACTATAATGGGAATACTGGGGTTGCTGTTTTATATTTGCTTTCCTTGCATAATATAGCACTTGAAATATATTAGGCACTGAGTGAATGTCTATTGAATAAATAAGTGATTGGATGAATGAGGCTTATGAACTCTGCTTTTATTTCCATCTGAAGTGTGATTTTTTTTATCTTGGTGCTCCTTTTTTGTTACAAAACCAAACTTTTTTAACCAATCTCTAAAATTCTGCTTCTTTATTGTTATTTCTTTCCCCCATATTCATTCAGATAGACAAAATGTTAGCTTGCATTATATCGCACAAAAAGAATAATTTTTATCAAACTTAAAAAATACTTCTCAAATTTGTAGTTGTATTCAACCCTATTCCCTAGTTTGATGAATCACACCAAAAATCAACTAATTAATTGATGGAATTAAAAAGAACACATCATGCCTTCAGGCTGCAACAAACACTTTCTAAGGAGGAAAAAAAGTGAAGTAATTTATTGTTGTTTTTTTTTTTCACACGGATTAATCTTGATCAAAAACTTTTAACTGGGTTCCCCCTTTCATTCTCCTATGAACTGAAAGTCTCTTTGGGATAAAAGAAACTAAAATTGATTGGAGTCCTATAGTTCATAGGATGTAAGAGTCCCCACAATGTGGGATGCCGGGTGATTGTGCCGCGGTCCTTCATTGGCTAGCACTTGCAGGGCAGACACCTTTCCTCTAGCACCACCTCGCTGACCCCATCTACTCTGTGTTTTTTTATTTGATTTCTATTGTGCTTTTTTGGATCACAGCTGGCAGCGCTCAGAGGGTGCTCCTGGCTCTGTGTTCGGAAGTTGCCTCAGATGGGCATGGGGGACCATGTGGAATGCCGAGCTGTGAGCCACCATCCTTCCGCAGGAAGGACAGACGCCCTGCTCCATGTTATCCCTCCCGGCCCCAAATTATTCCTTTCATTAGGTCTTTTATTCAATCTTTTTTTTCTCTTTTAAGGAACTCTTTTTTCTTTAGATATGGCTAAGCATGTATATTTTTCGTTTTTGTCATGGGTCTGTTTTCTTCTCCCAACCACCAAATACACCAGCAATATAATGTAGCACCACTCCTTGCAGCAAAGGCACATTAAAAATAGGGGAAATTTTTACATGTAAAAACAAGCTCTTATCTACTAGGGATAAGAACTGATAATTTTTTTATGACACAGTGACATCTCCCACCCTGAATGTATGTCATGGGAACCATCCTAGACTCCAGGGAAATAGGTACCGACTGCCCAACCTGAACTCCTGGATCCCAGACATATAAAGGACAGAGTTCTCAACAACAGCTCCAGGAACCAAGTCTCCTTCAGGGCATTCATAATGCTACTCTGATGCCAACATACACGAGTGCTAAATTGATAACATGACAACGAGGAAATGGGAACAACTAGATCTAAGAGCAAGTTATCCTACCTCACCAGCCAACGATAAGACAAAATCAGAAGACATGTCACCCTTTGATCAGTACAAAAACCAAGATTGCTATATACAGATGACTGGTTGTGACAACCAGGACTAGACAGTATGCATCCTGGGACTAACAACAACAACAGCAAAAAGCTATAACCTAGCTTTTGGTCTAAATCTGTTCAACAAACAAGATCTCCAATTCCAGAGGTCTGAATGAGACAACTGAAAGTGAACAGATCTTCCAGAAACATAAAGAAAGACTCTGCCCCAGGCTCCACCCTAGGAGCAACATAATGACCAAGAACACAACTACAGAAGATGAATTACAACAATACTGAAGAAGTAGAACTGCTAGAACCACTAAGAAAGCCTTCATCATAAACTCCATTCTTTAAGCTGCACAGTCACCAAGATCTCTAAATACAGAGTTCTGATTTTACCATCCTTGACGAAGCAGAAGGCTTCCATACACTACAAAAGCACCGAGGGTAGAGTAACTGATCATGCAAGGAGTCTATAGTTAATCCCATGACAATATACTTCAGGGATGGAGAAACCCTGTATCTCCTAGGTCAAGGGAATTCCCTCTATAATATCCCCAGGAGTTACTGTGCCTATGCAGGGGAAAAAAAGAGAAAATTATATAGATAGATAGATAGGTAGATAGATAGATAGATAGATAGATAGATAGATAGATAGATAGATAGATAGTTTTTTTGACGTCCTTATTTTGGTGTAGATATTGATCCCTCCTTTTGTATTTCATATTATTTTACTTATCTTTCTCTCTCTCTCTCTTTTTTTTTTTTTGCAATCTAGCATGATTTGAATTCAGAACTGGGACTATTGTGTGGTGCTTCTCTATATTGCTCACCGGATATCTAATTTGACACTTATTTTTGTATTGTTATGGTGTTTCAATTACATTTTTCATGTCCTCTCTCAAATTGAGGCTGATAACCACTAGAAGGACTCCACCCATTTCCAGAATATCTTTATTTTATTTTATTATTAATTCATTTTTTTTCTTTTTTTGCTTAAACTTTACCCCACTCTATGGCTTTTCTTTCCCCTCAAACAAAACCACATAACTCAATTTATCTAGCTTAGCCTCTCAAATAGAGGGAGAAACAAGGGAGGGCACCAGGACCAAACAGATGTATGATCACCGATAGTAAGCCAGTCAAAGACGTATCCATCTACTCTAGCAGCCTGGGGGTGATGGTGGAGGATATGGGATGCAGAAAGGGAATGGGGAAGGTGGGAGGGCAAACCTGGTGGTGGGTATTCCCCTGATTCAATGTTAATATGTACCTAAAATACTAATGTGAAAGATATGTAAGCCACTATGATCAAAATAAATAAGAAACATTAATAAAAAAAGAGTCCCCAACCACCTTGGAGAAGCCACCTTCTTTCATTCTTTTAGTATGATTTGAAAAAGCTAATATCAAAATATTTGGGGGAGTTTGAGAGATATTACAGTAGGTAAGGCATACATCTTGCAGGTGTCTGATGTTGTTTTGATTTCCAGCTTTCATATGACCCCCAAGTCCACCAAGAGTTATTCCTGAGTTCACAAACAGCAGTAATACCTGACCAGTGCTCTATATGTGCCCCATAACAAAATAAAAAGTGAATATTGTACTGATAAGAACCCTGGGATCCTGATGATAATACTAATCAGTGGAGCCTATACAGTTACTTACAGATACAGTTCATCTCATTATTATAAATCATGCCTTGATGATATTTCTGCACTATTTTCTATACCTGTGATGTATGTTTATTTTTTATCTCATTGTTCATGCCAACCATTACCCCACCACCATAGTTTCTCACTCACAAAGATACCTGAGTTTAATAAACAGCAACAGTAACTACAACTATTACTACCTAAAGTTTCGAAACAGTTTTAGAGTTTTTGTTTTTGTTTCTTTGGGATTTTGGTTCCCACTCGGCAGAGCTCAGGGGTTACTCCTAGCTCTAGCTCAGAAATCACTCCTGGCAGGTTCAGGGGACCATATGAGATGCCGAGATTCTAACCACCGTCCTTCTGCATGCAAGGCAAATTGCCTTACCTCCATGCTATCTCTCCAGCCCCAAGTATTTGATTATTTTTTACAACATTCACTCTACCAGATTTAATACAGATTCTCATTTCTTCTCTTTGAAATTAGTCATCATTCATCCAAATTAAGGAAATTTTATTCACCAATAAAATTCTTCTTCTACATTGAGTTATAAGTATGCTTTCTGAATGAGAACTATTTTCTTAGTATCAGTTGCTATGTCATAGCCATGTCCTGCTTTAGATCTAAGATATCCCATACATGTATTTTTATTAATCTCCTGGTAGCACTCCATTTCAAATATGTAAGTCACTTATTTTAGAGTGTGTGGGGAGGCATGATGCTCAGAAATTATTTCTGGCTTTGTGTTTATGAGTCAATCTTGGTGTTCTGAAGACTATCTACATTGCTAGAGATCAAACATGTCAGTGTATGCAGGTCATGTTATCTCTCTGGATCCACAACTTCTTCTTGGTGTTATTCATTTCTTAAAGTTTAACAATTCCTATGTTTACCCTTTGCTTTCCATAAACTGAGTCTGTAGCTCACCGACTAATATCTATTATTAATAATAATGAAAAATGTTTGTTTTCTGATAGAATATTGAATAATAAAATAAATGAGGTGGTATGAGTAGAAAATAGACAAAATTTTTCATGGTGTACTTAAATTAAAATGAATATCCCATGCATTTGTCAATGACAACAGAGATTCTGCATCATTAGTCAAATCATATTGGTTTCAAAGATTCCTGAAAGCTCTGTAGAAACTGAAATTATAGCAAATGCAAAGGAAAGTAGCAAATGAACACACAATTGTCTTCTGATACATTTTATAATTAATATACTTTCTTTCTCAGATAAAAATCTAAACCCAAATGAATCAAGTAGTACTTTATGATTTTATAGTCTGTCGTTTTTGCCAAAAGAAAGTCAATTTCTTTGAATTTTATATAAATTTCTCAATTTTTATTGCAAAATTAGAAAATCTTGATTTTTCTTATGACAGGGGTTATATTTTTTCTTCAATAATGTAGGGTAAAAGGTCATGAGGATTTAAGATTGTAAGAGTTTGCAAGTTTTTGTTAGCCTCATCCCCAATTCTTTCTTTATAACCTTACCTGATATAAGACCTGCCCATTTCTGGGAGGGATCTTTGGGAGGCATCAAAAGATTTGCCTCAGGGGCAAAAAGAAGATTTGGAGGATAGATTGAGAGATTCAGCAAGAGAGGGCTGGCAGGATGAAGGGAAAAGAAATATGTTGAATGCAGGGCTGATTCTGAATCCAGCCTAAAAGCTTATGATAAGAGCCACACCTGTTGGCTAGGGCCCTGAATAAAGCTGATGTCTCCTGAAACCTGTCTGTGAATCTTTTCCTTGTCGCTACCCTGAACCCTTCAGACCCGCCAGCTGGAGAAAGTTGCAGACACTTGGCCTGGGTTGGAGGAGAAAGGCCTCCCTCCATTCATCCACATCCATCTAGCTCCATCCAGGGATGTTATTCAATGGTTTTTCGAAGAAAAACAGTACCTACAACTATATTTTCAGCAGATTCAGGCAACTGAATTATAACTTTTCAGAAAATTAAATTATAATTTTATTTAAATACTTAACAATACTTCAGACAAATCTTATATTTAAATGAAGTGTACAATATAAGAACAAAGAGAATAATAATAGTATCAAACAGAAGTTAATAGCCCACAGTTGTAATTATTTTTGTGATTCAAAATGGAGAATGGTTTATTCTGATACTTCCTCTAGCTTTCATTTTATGCCAGTAAAGAAAGAACATATGCACTAATATTATTATAATTATATATAATATAATAATATTGTAATACACTTATATACTATTATTCATAGTTTTAATCTACTAGGGCTGTTGATACTGCAGCAGCCTGGGTGGCTAAAAGGAGATTTATTTTCTGGCAGTTCTGGGTGCTACAACTCTGAAATTAAGATATTGTCATCCTTAGTTTCTTCTGCATATTTCTCTCTTAGCTTATTTATGGTATCCTTCTCCCTTTATCCTCACATGACCTAATTGGAATTATCCAAATTCTAAATGTCTCTACTTGAAATAGATAACATCAAATAACTATACCAAAGTTGTCCCATTCAAATTACTCTGCTTTAATATCATTATCCATAAAGAGAGTTTCTGTCCAAAGAAATTGCATTCTAAGCTAAAAGACATGAGAAATTCCAGAAATTTTAGGGACAGATAAAATCCAATCACAACTCAGAAACTTTGAGTAGAGTTTCCCATTTCTAAACACTCTACATTAAGGAAATGAAATCATGGCCAAACACTTTGGGCAGGTTTATGATAATTCTGACTGACATGAGAAATTGTAAATTTTTTGGCAAGTCTCATAAAGGAATAATTCCTCTCCAGTCAATATTTGATAGTGTGCCTGTCTGTGTAATGCAGTTATTGAGGGAAAGACAGATAAGGACTTAAACCCCTTCCACACCTGGACATGCCTTAGGATATAATACAAAGTTCCAAACAACCACCTCCACTGGAGTCCTCTTTGTTGTTGTCCTAAAATAGTAGTCTTAATTCCTCTGGGGTCTCAAATTTGGGTTGGGGTTTTCCTGAGAGTGTCCTTGAACAAATGTTCCTTCTCTGGCTCATTCATACCACATGACAGATGAACTCACTACAGCTCATTTCCTGCTTTCTCTGCAGCTTTTTATAGTTTTTGGTTTGCTCCAGGGTGCATGGGAGCATGAGGTGATGTGCAGAGAAGTCATAGAACAAGGGATCACATTCAAATTCACATTAAAACCTTCCTGAACTGTCATTAGAGTTGTGGGTTGTACAGTTATGCCCATCAAAAATGCATGTGTTGAAATTCTTGACCTAATATTTCAAAGTTCATATAACATTTTTAAAGAAGTAACTAGACTAAGTTTATTTTATAGCCCTTAATGCAATATGAATATTGCTTTAAGAAGATAAGATTAAGATACAGCTGCACACATTTGGAGAAGAGCTTAAGAAAAAAGGCATCTGTAAACCAAGGAGTGAAGCTTTAGAAAAATTAATTAGACCAACATCTTAATCTTACAATGCAGCCTTCAGAATCGTGAAAATTCTATTTAAGTTGTTTAGTCTCTCAGACCTAATGTGTTTTTTCTATGAAAGACTAGAAAAATACTATAATGATCATATGTAACTTTTCTTGACCCTAATTTTCTTCAATGTTGACTGAATATAAAGTAATAACTGAGGCACCAAATTATGTATTTAATAACTAAGTAATGCAGAAAGAGTATGATTGAAAATAACATAAATAAAACAGTTTTATATGTTCTCGCTTGGGGCTCTGAATTAATTTCTTCCATAATTAACTTTGTTTGAGGATCTTTTACCTTCTGCATAGATGTGATAACAACTGGGTAACAAAGGAAAAACACAAAAGTAAGACTATGTTATTTTTTGTTCCTCTGTACTGACAGCACCTTCTTATAATGGCTTCTTTATAACAGGTTCTCAGAAATATTTTTAGTGTATTGATGAAGTAAAAAATTATTAAATATCATTTTAACAGTTGCTTAGAAACATAATTACTACACTTATGCGTCATAGGCATAAAATGTATCAAAACCAGAAACAGGGTTACAGACTTCTGTATGTAAAGAAATAAACCAAATATTCATATTTTAAAAATATCAATTTTTTTTGTTTGGTTTTTGGGCCACACCCGGTGACACTCAGGGGTTACTCCTGGCTATTCGCTCAGAAGTCGCTCCTGGCAGGCAGGGGGACCATATGGGGAACCGGGGGATCTAACCAAGGTCCGTCCTAGGTTAGCACAGGCACCTTACCTCCAGCGCCACTGCCTGGCCCCCCAAAAATATCAATTTTTATGTTGTTTGATTAAAAAAAAATAAGTAGCTGGAGCCAGAGCTCAGTGGTTGGATATTTGCCTTGCACTTGGCTGACCAAGGACAAACCCTGGTTTGATCTCTGACATCCAAAATGGTCCCCGAGCCTGCAGGAATGATTTCTAAGAGCGGAGTCAGGAGTAACCCATTTGCACTGTCTGGTGTGTTCCCCCATAGCCTTATTTTTATGGCTGACTTTTGTGATAATTATGTGATAAGGCGTGACATCGATTTGGAAGGAAAGGAAATATCTTTGTGTTAGCCTAAACCTCAACTAGTGTTAACCAAGAAGTTACAAAAGCCTATAGACATTTAAGTCCTTATATAGCATAGATATCCAAGTAAAAACTAAAACAAGCCAAGCAGTTGTAATTTTAAATAAAGCAAAATTTTGTCTTAAAAGTCTGTCAAAGAGAGAGGGGAGGAGAAAAAAATAAAAAAACTCTGTCAAAGAAAATACAATCCTTCTGAGATCTTTTAGTTTGCAGGCACAGTAATAGACTTTGAAAGTCAGGATCATTATTTGATGCAAATAAATAAAAGGAAAAGATATTATTCAGGCAAGAATTTATATGATAATTATTATCATTATCATCATTTTGAATAAGAAGGAAAATGAGAAAAATGTTAAAAGAATGATTATTTTGGGGCTTGTGGAGCATACTTGACAGTGCTCAAGGTTTAATCTTGTGTCTGTAATCAGAGATCACTAATTGAGTTACTCAGTTGACCATACACATGTGCCTGGGATTGAACAAGGTGGGCCAAATACAAATGCCGTAAACTTGACACACTGTTCTCTCAAACCCAGAGAGTTTTGGTTTTCTGTATTTCCTAACATTAATCAAAACACATGTGCATAGTTGTTATGCTAAAACATTTCTTCCATCATAACTTATATTATTGAAAAATATGACACAAATAAGTTATAATACATTTGTATGATGAAATACTGTAAAATCTGTCAAAAGCAAATGTTATCTCTGGCAGTTTTTTAATCATCAACACTGTAATAAGTATATTGTTAATAATATTCACACTGTTATACATCACAGACTCACTGATAATAAAGGATTTAATGACTTAAGTAGGACAAGGAAGAAAGAAGATAAATACCCACCAATTTTCAATAAAACATTAATTTTCCATTATTTTTCTTCCCCTATTCTGATACCTGAAATGTTCCAGACAGTGTCTTTTTTCTTATTATACTCTCACAGTGGAGAGCTGGTGGATTCATGAAACAAAACATCTCTGCACTTTGTTGATAACATAACATGAAAGAAAAATACCCTTTGTTTTTAATGACAATGGGATTTTTGTAATTTTTTTAAATTACCACAGGTTGAATTTTATCTGAGGTGACAATGCGGAAATAAATTCATAGTACTGACATGGCTGAATTATGAATATTTCATTACTTACAAAATTTGAGTATGGGTTCATTAACACAAAATCTAAAGTGAATATATACAAATAGTATAATGCCATCTGCTGGCATCTTTGCCATATGAACCTTTATATAAGGTTAAATACTCATTGGTATTTTTAAAATGTACAATTTTTTTTGGGGGGGGTTTTGGGTCACACCCGGCAGTGCTCAGGGGTTACTCCTGGCTCCATGCTCAGAAATTGCTCCTGGCAGGCACAGGGGACCATATGGGGCACCGGGATTCGAACCGATGACCTTTTTGCATGAAAGGCAAAGGCCTTACCTCCATGCTATCTCCCGGGCCCCAAATGTACAATTTTTAAAAAGTGATGAAAAACAGCAGTTATATGGGCAATAGTAGACATAATGGAAAATTGAAGATTATTTTTATAGAAATGTCTTGAGTTTCTGAAGGTTTTTTAAAATATTCATTAAGAAAATAACAAGGTCATATTTTTAATTGGAAAAGTTTCTTGATTATTTTACAGTAAGTAAAAGTTAATACTATCTAAGCTAATTGAATTTATGACCATATCAGAAGGGCATTTTCATTTTATATTGTACATGTGACAGGATTGGAAAATGTGGAAACATTGATCTCCAGAGGCAACAGAATTAATTTGATAGCCTCTATCTCTGTATTTGGGAAAATAAATCATTTCAAGATATTTTTAATATTAGATCAGTTGTAGTTATCTATAACAAGACACTTCTCATGCCTTGGAAACTATGAATACAGAGTCATAGGCTTAAAACCATTGTGGTACATGTGTGTTTAAAGTATACTTGACCTCTATAATTCAGTTTGCATTTCAGAAGTCTTAAACTGGAACTAGGGTCAAGTGATTTGAGGAAATTCTTAAACCCATTATCTGTGTGTTCCTTTATGTTTGGAGAGATTTATTAGAATTAAGACACCCATACTAACATACTAACATAATAAGAGTCCAGGCATGAATCTGACATTTCCGAAGATAACCTTTGTAATTAGGCTCTTTATTTAACATCTGACTTTTTTATGCTAATGCCTGTTTTTATTCCCCCTGCTGCAGGCAAGAATTCAGTTTTCTTATGCAGGTATCTAGATTCTGTGTCTTCTAGTAGCAGACAAATCTTTAGTTTTGTTCTCCATCTCTTAGCTTTGTTCCCCATTCTTTTGTTACCCTCATGATTAACTATCCTTTTTATTAGTCACTTGGACTAGTACTTAGACCAGGTACCATATTTTCCGGCATATAAGACGATCCTCTAATTTTACAGTTAAAACATAGGTTTAGGCCTATATTCACTGTATAAGACAGAATGTTCCTGTGCTGCAACAACTGTATGTACCTAGTGAGTCAATCACAACAAGCAAAGGTTCAAAGGGTATACTGCAATAGCCTTCCTCTCTGACTGACCAATCTGAGCAGGCTTTTTACAGTGTAGATTCAGGTCCAGAACATTATCTAATTTGCATGCATAAAAAGCCTGCTTGGATTGGCTGAGTTAGAGAGGCGGTCGAGCAGCCTTGCAGTGATTGGTGTAGGATCGAGTTGGAAAATTTGTTTTGTGGCAATATCCAGACAGTTTTCATTTAAAGGCATATAGAAACATTTTTCAGGATATACTTGGCGTATAAACAACCCCTGATTTTCAGTTGACTTTTTTGGTTTCAAAAGTCGTCTTACCAGAAAATACGGTAAATAGGATAGAAAACAAAAATCAAAGTCATCCCTTAAAGTTGCTATTGATCATCAGTTAGTAGTCCAGGCTACTCAGTAGACCCTCTCTGTCTCATTCTAGATACCTTCCCTCACAAGATACTCATACCACTGAACATTACAAACATTTAAACTAGTTTTCATGGGGCCCGGGAGATAGCATGGAGGTAAGGCGTTTGCCTTTCATGCAAAAGGTCATTGGTTCGAATCCCAGTGTCCCATATGGTCCCCTGTGCCTGCCAGGAGCAATTTCTGAGCATGGAGCCAGGAGTAACCCCTGAGCACTGCCGGGTGTGACCCCCCCCCCAAAAAAAAAACTAGTTTTCATTAAAGAATTTTTAGATAAAATACATAAAATATTATATAGTTCTTATTTTATTTATCTAAAGGCTAAGTACAAATTCTACAATTTGCCTTTACTCCCTGAGAACATTTTCCAGTTTATCAGTAGTGATTTGTTTTTTAATTCATAAGAATTATCAAAAGACATTTTTATGTTTGTTCACATTTCTCCATATTTGTAAGAATTATATATGAAAAATAGAACTCTATGGGTTTTTATTTTTGTTAGTTTTTTTGTAAAAGCACTTTATCGCAGGTCACAGAGATAGCACAGCAGTAGGACGTTTGCCTTGTATGCATCCAACCCTGACTCACCCAGCTTCATTCTCAGCATCCTATATGGTCCCCCAAGCCAGCCAGGAGCAATTTCTGAACACTGAGCCAGGAGTAATCCCTGAGCATTGCTGGGTATGACCCCAACACACACACACACACACACACACTCACACACACATATACACACACATCAGTTCATTGCATAAGTTTTGTTGAACTGAATAATCTATTAAAAATTGGAAAAAATAGCTATATTTATTTCTAAAATCTGGATACAATGAAATATGATTTTTAGGAAAAGATAAAACATCTTCATTAATTTTTCTAGAAATTATATTCACACTTTCAGAAGAGATTAAATGATTGGTCTTCATTTGCATTTAAATGCTGAGGCCTATAGTTCATAAAGCCTTGCCAACATATTTTCAAGCCAAAGAAATCTTAAATGAAATGTGGAGTGGATTTCAAATTTTCTGTCTTTCAAAAGAAAATCATGAGGCAGTCATGCATCTCTTCAGACAAAAGGGGAAATTATACCTCTAAAGCAGGGTGGGTAAACTTTTCTGCCAAGGGCCACTGGATATTCATAGCATCATTTGTGTGCTTTACGTTTACAGGCAGACAAGCCAAGAAAAAATATATCTATATACATAATCTATACACATATATATTTGTTTAACATGATTTCATAAGATTTCTATTTCCAGGGAACCAGGCCATTTGCTCTCAAGTTATAGTGTAACTTGTTCTAAAGTTGTAAGTTGGGTATTAGCCTTTTTTCATTTAGTGCAGAGGATAAGAGTGGGTAGATATTCTGGAATTATACAATATAAGCAAAGAAAGCAAACATCATGTTTAAGACATAATTATTGTATCAAAGGCATGCTTCAGGTCCGTGATATTGTATTTTTATCACTAGAATTTATTATTGGCTCTTTAACATTCACATTTCTATACTCATCTTGCTCATCTCTTATGTGTAGTATCTGTTTTATTTATTGGCACCCTCAGTACCTTAATCAAATTGTTTTAAATTTATCTGATTATTACAACACTGTTATCATATTTCATTATAATGTTTGCTATGTCCCTTCAAATGTTATTTTTTTTCTTCATAGTATACCTTGTGATATTTTTCCCCTGGGTAGCCTGCTATGACCTAATAATTAAAAGGAATTACTGTAAACAATTTTTTCTCTATCCAATGAACACTTTCCTAGTCAAAATTCTTATTACTGGGTCTTTCTTATATTGTACCTTAGCAGTTCCCTGTTGTGGATTTTTCTTAAGTATCTGGCCACAGCCATATGAGTGTGGGTAAAACTCCTATATTCTATATCTTTCCCTGGGCAGCTTTATGTCTAATCTCCTGTGATCAGTAACTTGTCACTGTCTGGGGGCTGGAGCCCTGACTATTCTCAGCCATCTATTTGGTGTGAAAGCTCTACCCTATCTGATTCAATTTATCTCAGCATATATAAACAGAGAGTGAACAAGAGAAAGACTCAAGAGCCATTATTGACCAGGGACAGGTAGAAGGAGGAGATATAGAGAGCTTCGCTTTGTACTTTGCCATCACCTGCCCCTATTATCTATTTTGATTGGTTACTGTTTTGATAGATGACTTAAGCAACTAATTAAATTATCTAGGTCACCCAGTGCCCCAACCTTTCAGTTCACTACATTTTGTTGATCAAACAGCAACAAAACAACAACTATAAAAAAAAAAAAAAGAAGTGGACCAGAGTGATAGCACTTTTCGTAGGGTGTTTGCCTTGCACGCTATTACTGACCCAGGACCAACCCAGGTTCAATTTCTGGCATCCTATATGGTCTCCTGAGCCTGCTAAGAGAGATTTCTGAGTGCAGAGCCAAGAGTGCAGCTTGCTGTGGCTAAAAACTAACAAACAAAAACTGAGTTTTTATGCAGCGATACTAAGGGACGTCACAACTCTTTGTGCCTAATTACAGTTGCCAATGCAAAGAATCCCATAAAACCCCTGTCAAGGATGCAAATGCATGGACCCCACCTCAAAAAACCTAACTAAGAAGAGGTAGAATTTAAGAGTGAAAAATCTAGCCATATGCCTCACTCAATCTGAGGCAGGCAGGCAGGTATCAATATCCCTTAAAGAGAATTCATTTTACAGATACATTAGGTGTATAATTCTAACCCTTCCAAAAATTTTTAATAGACAACGCCTCCCCCAAAAAATAGATACCAAGAACAACATTAAATATAAATGAAATGGTTGCAAACAGACTTTTGTGTGTGCTGATATTCACTTTAAGATCAATTTCCCAGAAACTAGATTTCTATAAAATGAATATCCACCAGGGGGTCCATTTTAAAAACAAAATTAGTCATTTTCAGCTAAAATACCACTACTTGTTTTTATCTATTTCTGTTGAGAATGAAAACATATTAGAATATATTTTCAATTGCCAGTTTAAAGACTTTGAAAAATGCCCCAATTCTCTTATAACAAGGAAAAAGGCCATCCCAATTCTCCCTTGAGATCCTAACACTCGTAAAGACACTTTTTTGTCTCTCAGGTTTTCATTACCTTTGGGCTTTGATAGTCATAATTGGCTAGCTTGGTATCAAAGTGTCTTAGGTGATACATCATTTCTGTCACTTGAAACTGACCTCTTCTTCTATAGAAATGGGCTTTCACTAACCTCTACTTAAGGTCACCTTTGTTGTTCGCATGCTAAAGCTGACTTTAGCTAACTGAACTAGCACGAAGTAACCTTGCCCTCTAGTGGCCACTTTTCCTATTGCACTGTAGTACTTACTGGCTTCTCACAAGAACGGGAGGTCATTCAAATCAGAAATATATTCTTCCAACTAAAATATCGACCTTTCTGTTTCACCAGATAATAATAATCTTAATGTTTTATTGTTAATTGCATTATTATTAGTGATATTCTTAATATTTTGGCTGTGTCATTTTGATTTAAACTATGCACCAACATTTCAATACAGGTAATTTGTTAATAAGGAATACTTAAAAATTTATGTTAAGACAATTTCCCATCATAAAACATCTTAGACAGATCAGACAGCTGGATTCATGCTTTATAGGCAGAAAACATGGATTCACATCCAGCAGCAAATAGTCTCTGTGCATCACAGGGAGCTAATTTTTGGTGGAGACAAAAGGGAAACAGGCAGAGTGAGATTAGGGATATAACCCTAAACAAGAGAACTACTGGCATGGGATGACACAAGAATATAGGCCTAGATAAGTTTGATAAAAAAGCTGCATGACTGAGTCCTGCCCAACCTCAGGAAAGAGTCATCTAAGCAATCTTTGCAGTTTTTAAGGAGTCACATATTTGGAGAGTAATAAAGAAATGCTCACACATCCACTCTTGATATAAAAGAGGGCCTGTGCCTTTTTACATAATTCAGGTTTAGAAGAGCCTTCCCATAATCTGGAAACTTTCAAGCATTACTTTCTGTCCATTCCTTGACATTTTTCTTAATAAAGCCTTTTCTAAAATGACCATTCACTCTCCTATTCTTTTATTTGTTGGTTGGTTTATTTATTTATTTTTTTGGAAGGGAGTGGAGGGCACCCAGTGATGCTCAGGGACTACTCTAGGCTCTTCACTTAGAAATCGCTCCTGCAAGGCTCATGGGACAATATGGCATGCCAGGGATCTAACCCAGTCTGTTCCGGATTGGCAGCATGCAAGGCAAATGCCCTAC
Organism: Crocidura indochinensis; assembly: GCA_004027635.1. Lineage (NCBI taxonomy): Eukaryota > Metazoa > Chordata > Mammalia > Eulipotyphla > Soricidae > Crocidura > Crocidura indochinensis. The sequence continues at coordinate 18,132 of PVKC010019993.1, forward strand.
CACTGTGCTATCACTCCAGCCCCATTCTCCTAACGTTTGCTTTTATTTTTGTGCTTTTATTTTTGACTACTTGAGAACAGGCACCTAAATGGACCTACTACAACACTCTATGTATCAAGTCGAGAGTAATCCCTAAATACTGTATGGAATGGCCTATTGTTTAAATATAAAATGTAGAGTCCTGGGGGGGGGGTACCTGCAGTCCCTTGGGCCAGGGGTTCTGTAGGTTGCAGGGTAACATCGGAGAAATGATTTCACAGACAGTCATATGAAGATTCAGGAGATATCCAGATTTACTTCAATGGCCTAGCTACTATGTGTATTTCTCCACACGGCTTCTAAACTAAGCAGCATCATTCTTGCTGCCCTTCATGTTCCCTGGGGCATCTGCCTCATCTCTTTCCTCCCCTTCCCCAGGCAGCCTCTATTATTCTCTAGTCCAAAGAACAGCCTCTCCCAGGTTTATGTGTGTGTGTGTGTGTGGGGGGGGGTTGGGTGGGGGGGTCTGATCATCCAGGTGGGATAAACAGGAAGTTGGAGGAGTGGTAACATTGGCCTATGAAACAAAAACCAAGAACAAAAATAAAGCAAATAGAGGATGGAGCAACTGTGAAGGAGATAAGTGTACAAGCTCTGTTTCTACTTAATAAGCTTTAATCCTATTATAAGATACTATAGGACTGCTATTCATC
>PVKC010019994.1:0-18828 GCA_004027635.1 Crocidura indochinensis
AATTATACAAGGTAGAAATAAATAAGCCAAAATAAGAGCTTCAAAAATGATTTTCCCTTATATTTGTCATAGGTGATGATGTATGTAAAATCGTTGTAGCAAATTCTTTTAGCATTGACGGCGTTAAAATGAGACAAGACTAGGATGGATTTCTGGCTCCCCTATTAACTGGATTTGCATTATGATTTTATTGAATTAACATTAGTGATGTGAACCACAAAGCACAAGATGGTAAACTGATTCAACATCAGATCACAAAAGAAACTGGAAAAGAAAAAAAATGTATTAGTCACATATCCAGGCAGAATTACAAAGCAGACATGGAAGACCTTAATGTGGAGTACAAAGTAGAATGTACAAAGACTAGGTAGGCAGGACTAGATCACATGCCTTCAGTAGGATCTGGAGCAGGTATCTTGGAAGTTCACAGGCTGGTGTCAAATTGCTTAATTCAAAACAGTACCGCGTTGCTTTGCTAGATCTCTTAAAAATCTTGTCAAAGGTGTATGTATGATATATAGGCAACTGAGAGCAGGGAAGATACATTGTTGTGATGAATAGAAGTTATGTATATAGGGAGATAGTAGGAAAGAATAGCAGATAGAGAATTTGCTTTGCAGGCAGTTTGATCCTCACATCCTATATGAGACCCAAACACAGTGAGGAGAAATTCCTGAGCAATGAGCTATGAGTAAACTGAGCTTTCAAAGAAAAATTAAAAGAAATTATGTGGCTATATAGTTTATAGGTAAATATATAAGTATAAGGTATCTAGATAGGTACTCAAAGTGCTTTGAACTGGGTCTACATTTTTTTAAAATTTCTGACTAGATATTTAAGACTAAATATTTAAGTTTTTTAAGTAGAATCAGTATTCTTCCCCCTCTGTGAGTTGGTCCCAAACAAAGTTAGCTTTGAAAAAAGATTTTCCTTTTTTTGGGAAAATAGAAAATAATAATGTAATTTTTTTCATTGTAAAAGAAAAAACAAAAATTCTAAAACTGGTGATGAGTGTTTTTATAAACAAGCTGCATTTAAATATAGTGGGAAGCAAAGAATTCCAAATTGTGTATTTGTGTGTATGTATGTATGCATAGTAACACTGCATTATAAACTTTGTTTTAGCAGATATTAATTTTTATGTAAGTTGAAGTTCTGCTCACAAATCAAGGAATACTAAAATCATGCTCTGTTTTTATTTTAAAATCAAATTTATTCCATAGCAGTTTAATGCAGAATATGAAAGATTTTAATGCATTTCCTCATGACTGCTCACATTTGATGATCTGCAGTGTTTCTTATGGCCTGGTAAAAATCTGTAGGATCAGGAGAGTGTTTTTGCGTGGTTATGAAGAAATTGGCTATTGAAAAGTTGTTTATTATTTGGGGCCTGGAGCAATAACACAGCTGTAGGGCATTTGCCTTGCATGCAACTAGCTGTGGTTTGATTCCAGGGTCCCTGAGCCTGCCAGGAATGATTTCTGAGTGTAGAGCCAGGAGTAATCTAAGTGCCACTGATTTGGCCCAAAAGCCAATAAAAAAGATATTGTTTATAATCTGTCCTCTCAGTTACCAGCATTTTTTTTTCTTTTATACTCAAAGCACACTCACATGTCCCCTTTAAAAAAAATTCCACCATGTCTCATCTAATCATAGCATCGAGCTCTATTCCTGGATCTCATAATATTCTTTATATCAAGTGCCATGATGTAGATTACATATCCCTAAAACTCCATTAATAACTTTCTCCACGTCCGAATTTCACATTCAGTGGTAGAACAGAATAAGACTAACCTATCAAGTTAGTTACTACCTTATAATAATTCAACTTTGTCTAGGAAATTTAGGCCAGGTAAGAGAGGGCCTGGTTAATAATTTTAAATTTAAATTCCTATGGAAATTTGACAATGTAAAATATAGTTCAAATAGGTTTAATTTTCTTTTTTTTTCTTTTTTTTGGGGGGGGGTTTGGGTTTTTGGGTCACACCCAGTGACACTCAGGGGTTACTCCTGGCTATGCGCTCAGAAGTTGCTTCTGGCTTGGGGGACCATATGGGAGCCGGGGGATTGAACTGTGGTCCATCCAAGGCTAGCGCAGGCAAGGCAGGCACCTTACCTCCAGCGCCACCACCCAGCCCCCAGGTTGACAGTCTATATTTTATTGATTTCCACTTGCTTACTACCTTATAATAATTTCTGATAACATTCTTTTTGGCCACATTATGAAAGTATTATTTTTGCTAAAGAATGAGAAATTTCTCTAAGTCTTCCACTTTCTGAGGAAATTGGAAAGCAATGGCATTTTCAAACAACCCTTCCTTTGGTCTGTTTCATGTTATCTGTGTAGTGCTAATCAGTTTCATGCACCAGTAGCCATTCCATAACCTCTTTGGCACATTCTTTCTTCCAAAGTTAATTACATGTATTTCCAAATTTTAGAGATCTGCAGTACTCTGCCTCCTTTTCCTCCCTTTTGCTCATCTATTCTAACTGAAAAGATTTCCTTCGGAACCCCCTTAATCTACTCAAAAGCTTTAACACAGCCTTTGAAGATTTCAACCTTGATTTAGTCTTCACAGTGACTGAATCTAAATCAGCCCTTATTGTTGAGAAGATGAATATTTGCATCTTTCAAATGGTGATGAAATGCATATATTCTCTTTCCTTTCTTTTATTCCTTCATGGGAAACGGGGCTTCTTTGAGAGCACTTCCCCCACCATCTTCACACACTTTGTAAAATACAGAAAATGACAACCAAAGGAAGGATAAAAATTGTCAAACTCCTTTCCTCAAGCCATAGATATCCTGTAAGTATCATTTTATTAACCCAGTTGTTTTTGCCAGCATATAACATGCATTCATAATCCTTTCAGACTGAAATTTTTTTCTAAATGAATATACCTTAACCCTAAGCAAAGTAAAGCATTTAGAGTTATGTCACTTTTTAGGTATCAATTTTTGTATTAGTATTGTTCCTGAATTAACAATTAGTTCATATGTAGGTATCATCTTAGTGACTCACAAAGTAGACATTTAGTTTTTTGATTTACGTTAATTATGATGCAAGGAACAGGGATGGACTTTGACTGCTCTCAGTTAGACTCAGTCCAAGCAATATATGTGTTCTTGTTAGTTCTCACATTTAGAAAAATCTCAAAAAAGCCTGTGGTAATTGACACCTTTTCAAGTTTCTCTTGGGAAAATGACAAGTTCTTCTCTAGTCATGGTCATGGCGAGAGACTACGGATGCTGTGACAACCCATATTGATTGTGAGTGAGAATGTATTTATTCTCTCACAGAAAAGAAATGAGGAAAAATCTCTGCAACCTATATGTAAGCTAATACACACACTAAGTTACCTACTCTGTTTAAAATCATTTTCATCATAGTTTACTCTTTTAGATATTAAGTACTGTTCTAAATTACTAAGGCCAGTCAAATAATAAGTACTAACACTTATTATGTTTATAAATGTTAGGTCTATTCTAAGAAATGTAGGAATAGTGTTATATATAGTATGTAGGGTAGTATTAAATATAAATATATGATATGCAGAGAATTATATATATTATGTTGGGAATACAGCACAGAGGTTTGGTGACAAACCATCGGTGATATTTTCTGAGGACAAATCTCAAAAGCAAGTTTTAGCAACTTATATTGCATTTCGAAGATGAAACTACAAATTATGAAATAAGTAGCAAAGAATAAATAGAATACAATTGTTTGTCTTTTATTTTGGGGCCATATGAGTGGTGCTCAGGTATTTTCCTGGCTCTGCATTCAAAGATCACTCCTGGTGGGCTCAGGGAACTATATGGGGTGCCAAGAATTGATCCTGGGTCTGCTGCATTCAAGGCACATGCCCTACTTACTGTACTATCTCTCCAGGCCCTAAATGGAATAATTTTGTAATGAATAGCCCTGCATACCTTTACAGTTCCCACTATTTCTATATCAGCAAATTTACAGAAAGAGTTCATATCTATGATTACAATGCATTGCAGTTATCAAGATTGTATTTAGAACCCCCCCCCCCCACAAAAAGGGAAGATAAAACAAAGGCATTCAATCACATAATAGCAAACTTATTCAACAAAATTGGCAATTTAGTATTTGCTTCTGGTCACTTATTGACTGCAGCATTTGTTTCACATTTAAGTTTGCATTTCTTGATGGAAAGTAATTGCTTAATTAATCAAATAGCTGCTTTAAAAAGACAGCATAATCTGTTTTGATTCTTTTATTCCTGGGGAAAATCTTAGATAAATGGCATTTTCACCACTCTCAATTTCTATTTGTATATTTCAGACTATTATAAGTGAAACAAGCACTTAACTGCACTATCAAATTGAAGGCAAACCCTCAGGAAAAGTGGGTTCATTTACATGCAGCTTATGGTGCTTTTTGTAAGAACATGTTTGACTTTGCACTTTTCCTTGGTAGCAAATGGGAACCAAATAAGTGTAGTGTTCACAATTCAGTTGACAGCTTAAAAACCTTAATAGCATTTGGGCTCTCTTTATGCTATATTTTCCTACCAATGCAAATTTCATAGGACAGTAAAATCTTTGATATTTTAAAAAAGACCATTTGCATGATTTCAGATTTGAAAAAAAAGATAGTTAATATGACATACCCATAGTATAGCAAAGACATTTTAAATAAATGTACCATTTTTTAGTTATTTTTAATTAAATTACTATGGGAATTACATATGCTAAATGCACAAATCCTTTGTGTTAAATACAAGATCATTGACCCATTTTATGAAAAATTGCTTAAAATAAAAAGTGATGACATTTCAATTATTAAAGATGGGCCAACAAAGCTTTTCATTTATAAATTAGTTGGGAAAAAAGAGTAAATTCTTTTAAGTGTAGGAAACGATTACAAATACATTTTATTATTTTGCCGATGAATAGCCACATGAGTAGGTCTCTATAAATTCCGTTCCTCTTCCATAGAGAATGAGCTAAAGGCATATTTAGAATTACATGTAAATGCCCTTTTTTAAAATCTTAATTGAAGCAGCATGTCACTAGACAGAAGGCATTCTGACTCCCCTTCTGAATGTACTGAAATCAGTGGAAGTATGTCGGTATACCTGGTAAACCATAATAGAATGTTCAAACCAAACTCAATGCCTTGTTATCATACAGATTACATCTGAATCTATTTGGGCAACCACCTTCATATCTCTTTACATAAAGTTTACTACAGTCAAACAAATAGCATCTGGTGGAAGACATCCGCTCATTTTGAGGACAGATAGTCATTAATTTGATAATCACAAAGCGACATTGTTTTTCTTTCTATCATCTATCTATCTATCAATCATCTATCAAACTATCTCTTTCTATGATCTATCTATCTATCCATGTCTATGATCTATCTAATCTAAATCTATCTACATATTTATATATATTATGATATATCTATATTTTATGATCTAATTTTATCTAATGTATATCTATCATTTATCTGTCTGTCAATCTATCTTACTATCTATCCATCTATCAACATCATCGATAAAACTATCTCTTTTTATGATCTATCTATCTATATCTATCTAGTTTATATATCTATCCAATCTTACCTACCTATCTTTCTATTTATCTCTATCTATTTTGATCTATCTATATCTATGATCTATCTATGTCTATGATCTATCTCGGCGTTTTTCAACCACTGTGCCGCAGCACATTAGAGTGTCATGAGATACTGTCTCGTATGCAGTGGGAAAAATTCCAATTTCATTCGTAATATGTGGCTTTAACTCACAAATAGACCAAGATTGGTCTTTTTTTTTTTTTTTGAGCCAAAGCCGCATGTTACAAACTATAAATGGCTCCAGTGTCACTGTTACACTGACAGGAGGAGACATCGCATTATATCAATATATCAGAATATCAGCTTTGTGTTCAGCCAAACAGGCCCAGGTTTGCACTGAGTAAGTGAACATAAATATGAACAATTATTAAATACTTTATTGTTTTATAATAAAGTAATTATAAAATAATTTCTTTGTGTTGATTTGATTCCTATTCAGGAGAATTACTTTATATAGTGTCAATATAGGCACAGAGTTAATTTTTTTTAGCACTTTTTTTTTTTTGGTTTTTGGGCCACACCCGGTGATGCTCAGGGGTTACTCCTGGCTATTCGCTCAGAAGTCGCTCCTGGCAGGCACGGGGACCATATGGGGAACCGGGGGATCGAACCGTGGTCCGTCCTAGGTTAGCACAGGCAAGGCAGGCACCTTACCTCCAGTGCCACCACCCAGCCCCCTTTTTTAGCATTTTTAATGGTGTGTCTTGTGATTTTTTTCATGAAAAAAGTGTGGCTTTGCACAAAAAATGATGAAAAACATTGAATCTAACCTATATTTATCTATATAATATAAATCTATCATCTATCTACCTGTCTACTATTTTTCTATATCCTATCTATCTATCTATCTATCTATCTATCTATCTATCTATCTATCTATCTATCTATCTAAATATTTGGGACATTTCTGTGGGTGCTCAGGGATTACTCCTGACTCTTCACTCAGAAATCACTCCTGGCAGGCATGGGAGACCATATGGGATTGAGCTGGGTGGCTGCTTGCAAGGCAAACATCCTACCTGCTGTGCTATTGCTCCAGCCCTGCAACCTTGTTTTTTAAATCCACTTTGATTCCGTTATTAATTGAAAAGGGAATAAGAGAATTTGATAATAAAATAGTTTTGGCAATTGAAAAACACCTAACAATTTTCAACAACTTTAATTATTTCCATTTTACTTTGTTTTTAAGACACACTAGTGACTCTCAGGGGTTACTCCCAGCTATGCGCTCAGAAATTGCTCGTGGCTTGGGGGACCATATGGCACCCAGGGGAGATCAATGCCTTACCGCTTTCACCACCGCTCTTGTCCCAATCAATTTCGTTTTATTGATTCCTTTTGCTATTAATATTTTCAGTGCAAACACCAAAATTTGAAGATGGTATTGCCTATATTTGCATAGACTGCCTTCCTAGAAGACTCACAGTATTTTGATGCAATTTTTTGTTCTTATCAATATGTCAGTTCCTATTATTCACTTATCACATATATTTATCATGATCTTACTTAATTGCAAGACAGTAGATTGCTTAAGGGAAGGATTTCTATTTAATCCTTTAAATGTTCATCAGTTTTAGGGTTTTTATGTTAGAATATTATACCTACCTCCAAAATGTCAATAACCTATTATAGCCCATTGCATACAATTCACCTTTACCATTCATTTCTCCTTTATTGGCAATTTAAATCTGTGTTTAGAGTTTAAGAAATTGTTTTCATTGAACTTTCTTTAATTATTCCTCTATGGTTAGTCTTAATCTTGTTTCCTTCGGTCTTGGTCATATGACCCTGAACGTGCTCTATCTCATCTGACTTACTTTGCTTATGATGATTTCTCCTAGTTCCAGTCATGTGGTAGCAATGGGCACTATTTCATCTTATTTTTTGATTAGTTGCACCTATTTTATACTTATATCATTTCTTCCTTCTACATTTGTTGTTGGACTCATGGGTGCTTCCAGATTTTTACTAGTGCTTCTATAGACATATCTGCACCTATATATTTTAAGGTTAATGTTTTGTGTTCTTAAGTTTGATACCTGTCAGTGGAATTGTTGGATCATATAGTACATCCATTATAAACATTTTGAGATATCTCCTTATTGATATCCATAAGGACTAGGCTAATATGCAACCCCACCAATAATGTGTGTTGGTTATTAGAAAGTGTTTTGAACTATGGCAAATAGTCATAAAATAAAAAGCTTTTATTGACAATAGAATAAAATATAGTAAATGTCATATAAAGGGCTGGAAAGATGACAGTAGGTAGTGTGTTTGCCTTGCATGCAGCAGCTCTAGATTCAATCTCATATAGTCCCTGAGTACACCAGGAGTAATTCTTGAGTGAAGAGCCAGAAGTAATCCTTGAGCAATGTTAGGTGTGCCAAACCAAAAAAAAAGTCATATAATTATTACATTAAACATTTTAACTACCCACTGATATTTAGGGAGTATTCCTGTCTCTGTGCTTAAATTCTGCTCCTATAATACTAAGGGGATAGTGAAGTCCTGGGTTCTAATTAAATTTTCAATATGCAAAGCATATGCTCAACCCTTGGAACAATATATTCAATGTCTTATATTGAAATTTTTCATTTTTTTTTCAGGAGACACATATAGCTCTTCTCAGAGCTTATTCCTGTTCTAAGCTCAGGAGCCCTCCTAATGGGCTTGGAGAAGGCTATCAAATATCAAGGATAGAATCCAGGTAAGGCACATGCAAAGCAAGCTTTACTGTTAAAGTAATTACAACTAATTTATATTTTGTCTATTTTTGTTGATAACATTCTAATTTGTTATAGTTTTATAGTCTATATTATGTTCCAATGTTAATTATGTATCATAAAAATATAAATTTTTAATTCACTTTCTTACTAAAGTGGCTTAAAATTTCTCATATTTCTAGGATCTAAATCAATTGATTTTATTTTCTTTAGGTTCTTCCATTTCTCTCTTATAAACTCACTTGTCTCTTCCTTGCTATCCTTAAATTATGATGTATTATTGTATTATCTCTTTTGAATATATACTCAATTATTTTACTCACTTTTACCTAAGTATATATGCCTAAACCAATGAGAGTTTTAATTTGCTGTATATATTTCTACTTACAATTGGACTAAAAACATAAATGTGGGCCCGGAAAGATAGCACAGCGGTGCTTGCCTTGCAAACAGCCGATCCAGGACCAAAAGTTGTTGGTTCGAATCCCAGTGTTCCATATGGTCCCCCGTGCCTGCTGGAGCTATTTCTGAGCAGACAGCCAGGAGTAACCCCTGAGCACAGCCGGGTGTGGCCCCCCCCCAAAAAAACATAAATGTAGCCCCCAAAAGATCCCTCATATCCATGTTAAATTGTTCTACCATAGTTCATTGCCATAAGTCTCAAATAGGCCCATGGAATGCCCAACATTTCTTCATCAAATCACTCATTCAAGACAGCTATTTATATATTCCTATTTTTTTTAATTCTTTATTTTCCCTTTTTTCTTTCTTTTTCTTTTGGGGGGGGGGCACAACCAGTGATGCTCAAGGGTTACTCCTCTCTATGCACTTAGAAATTGCTTCTGGCTTTGGGGACCATATGGGACACTGGTGATTGAACCGCAGTCTATCCTACGTTAGCGTGTGTGAGGCAGACACCCTGCCATTTTCACCACAGGTCCGGCCCCTGATTTCTATTTAATTCTTAACCTCTTCCTGCCACCAATTTATTTCTCAGTTAGGTAAATTATTTTTCATTCTCTTTCATTAGAAATACAAATTATTCACAATATTTTATAAAAATGTCTGCAGCTTATATAAACTAGCCTTATTCAAAGTGATATACTTTGGCCCTTTTTCTTTCATTGTGGTTGAATTTTGTATTTTTCTAGACAGATAAACCCAATTATTGAGTAAAGTTCATTTTCTCTTGCTTAAACAGAGATGGAATCACAACAATTGGCTCCTTTCTAATGGGATTACTTATTTTTTCTTTATAAATAATTTTAATATAAAATAATCTATGAAGTATAGAATTATATGCAAATCTCTGTATTCCTTATTTTCCTTCAATATTGCAATAGTCTATATTTATTAAAAATTTTTAGTGATTTGTCTCAATTATTACTATTCCAATTAAGACATTGTCTTCCCTTGGCAATATAATAAAACTTTTTGAAATTCATATTTCCCCCCCACATAGCTTATTTCAATAACTTTGTATCATCTCCATTTTTACTTGACTATAATTGATCACTTTTTCCTCTAAGATTTCAAAAACTGATGTTTGTTTTCCATATCCCTGGCTACAATAAGAGAGTAGAATTCTTCTAACTCAAAATATATCTTTGACAAAAGATAAATTATGTAGATAGGGCTATTAGGACAGAATGCATGATGCTTTGAAAATTATATTTTTCTGTTATTTCCCTTTTTAAGGATATCTCTTTCACTGTACTTAGAACTCTTCTTGTTAATAGAGAAAGCAGAATTTAAATTTGCATAGAATCACTTGCCCTTATAACTTCTCTAATTAACCTTCCTCTTTCCAATACCTCTTCTTCTGCTAGGCTTACTTAATGATGACCTCTGGAGCCAAGTAGATGGGTTAATCATTTTTGTTGGGTTTTTCTTTTATAAAGATGGAGCATACATGTTATGAATAAACTTAATTTTTCTCAACATTTTTCAGATGATTGATTATTTAATCTGCCCTCTGAAAAACCTATGGGTATATTATAATTTCCTCTGCTCTCTGACACTACTTATTAGATAAATATGTGCAGTCCTGGGGCCAGAGTGGTGGCACAAGCGGTAGGTTGTCTGCCTTGCACTCACTAACCTAGGACAGACCACTGTTAGATCCTCTGGTATCTCCTATGGTCTCCCAAGCCAAGAGCGATTTCTGAGCAAATAGCAAGGAGTAACTCCTGAGCATCACTGGGTATGGCCCAAAAAACAAAACAAAAGTGCAGTCCTTTCCTCTTTTCATTATTATCCAGTATAGTCATATTGTAGAAGCATGCTTCAAATATATGAAAATAGTGCTGGAGAGTACAGTGGGTAGGGTGTTTGCTTGCATGTAGCCCACCCTAATTTGATCACCAGTACCCACATATCCCTGTGAATCCCACTAGAAGAAATCTCTAAACCGATCCTGATTATTTAATTATTCTGATAATTCCTGATTATCACTGGGTTTGACCACAATATTTACAGGTATATATGCCATTGTATGATAAAAAAATTTATATTTTTACTTGATGCCTTTACACGGGCATCTATACAATCTTTACAACTTTACAACCTTTCCAGAGGATTGGACAAACAAATGACATTAACATCCAGCAGATGTTATAAATGCCAAACAGGCTTTATCATTTCCATTTTGTACAGTTGTTTCAAGGAACAAACTCTTACCCAGGGTCATATTTTGTAGATCAAATTGAAGAATCAACCTCATCACATTGACTGTATAAAACAATCTTTGCCTTGTTGTTCTCTTTGTGCTGGGGACTGGGCCTTACCTGGTAAGGTTCAGGTTATACCATTTCTTCTGTGCTTAGGGATTACTCTTATTGTTCTGGGAGCCATATGCAGTGTTGGGGATTGGATCCAAGTCAGCATGGTTTGAGACAAGACTTTAACCTCTGTGCTATATCTCTTCCATTCTTTGCTTTGAAAAGCAAATCTATTCCCCAAAAATGAGTATAATTATTCAGTGTAATCTTTAGAGGTCACATGTAAATATGGCCTTTAAATGTACCAGTTTACTAGAAACATAACTAGCCCACAAAACCACATCATATTGACAAGATGTTGCATAATTTTGAGTGAGAGAGGAGGTATCAATGTAGACATTTTATTTTTACAAAAATTTTAACTTATTGTCAAAAGAATTTACTTTAAATATACACTGGCATTTTTGTGGTCATGAAAACATGGACAACAATAATCTATTTAGTGATTTATATAGGACTGATCCACAGAAACAAACACACACACACATATACACACATACTCACACACTCACACAGATATAATTCAGATTGCACTTTTAAAAAACACCCAATAACATAGACATAATTTTAAGTAGAACACTTTTACATTCAAGTGGCAGAAATTCAATTCAGTGTCATAAGTCCAAAATGAATTTTCACATATGTAAATTTAAAGTTGAATCTGACTTCAAGCATAGCAAGTTTCAAGAGCTATAATAATTTTCAGAAAATAAAAACAGTACATTAGGTTCATCTTTACTGAGGGACAGGAATATCTCATATGACAGTGCCTCGGGGAACTTTGTAGTATTGAACATCAAACTCAACTCAGCTGACAGTAGTAATAGTGGAATTATTTCTCTGTTCCTAAACTTCAACTTTTTATGTCTGGTGGACTAATTTCTGTGAGTGGGTAGTTGGGGATACTGGACAACCTTAATATTCCAACCATGAAAATTGACTTCTTTTTTTTCTTCTTCTTTCTTTTAGGTTTTGGGTAACACTTGCTCAGGGATTATTCCTGGCTTTTCATTAAGAACTCACTCCTGACAGTGTTGAGGGAAACAAGGAATGCTAAGGATCAAACCTGAGTTACCTGCATGCAAGGCAAGAGATTTACTTGCTACACTATTGCTCTGGCTTCTAAAGAACTTCTTTCTTTCAACGTTTAAAAACAAAAATCTGAGCAAGTTCAGATTGATCTATGGGTCAGTTTTGCAATAAATCCTGGAAATATGGAATTATTGTAAATTGGCAACAAGGTTAGATGTTTGAAAATATTTATTTGGAGAAAATCTTGTAGGTCATGAAGAACTGACACTTTATGAGCCTACATATATAACTTTTATTTTAATAATTCTACTTAGTTGTTGCAATTCTTAACTGATAACTTGCTAAAATCTTTTATATATTTAATTTTTTATTTTAGGTTTTGTCTGATAACTTAAATCTTAAATATATCTTAAATATAATGAAAAAATAAGATATTCAATATGCTTTACCCTTTTTTCTCAAAGCTTACTTATGTTTATAGACAACTTCTAAAACTCAAAATGGCTTCTAAAAGCGCATTTTATTCTCGCCTTTTATTGTGTCTCAGGCTTCTCTAGAAGTGCTCTCATTCTTTCCCTTTTATATTTCCTCTTTTTCTATATTCCGATTCATTTTCTCTTTTGAAAGCTTTAGTTTTACAAGGTCAGTTAATAATTTCAGCAGTCTGCAAGTAAAGGATTTGATTTTTTCAAATGTATATGGAACGCAGGACAAGCTTTGTAACTGGTTTATTTTGCTACGGTTCTTACTAGCCACATTCTGACTCCATATGTTCCATACAGCTTTAGGTGTTAGTGATGTCATGAACTGCAAACTGAAATTTTGGCAGCGATACAAAGAGCTATTCTCTAAAATACTCTGAATGTATCTGCTGTTGCTAAACTAATATATAGTGGGTGATTTGCGATCTAAAAATATAAAAGAGATTTACTTCAGAATGGACTTATTTAGCTAATTAACCTTTTGTTTAAAAAGCAAAGGCAATGTGTTTATAAGGTCACATATTTCATGGTTCTAGTATAAGTTAGCATAATGTTGCATTGTCTTGATGTGATTTACTATATTATTCAATATCAGTTCTTAGGTCAATTTTTAAAAGGGTTACAAAAATAGTTGGATGATCAAATATATTAAATATTTATATCAAGCTAAGACAGTAAAATCATAAATTTGCTTTAAACCATTGGGCATTTTGGCTACTGCATATTAGGGTTATTACAACAAAAAAGTGACAGAAATACATGTGGAGAGAATTGTAGCAGAAGCCAATAAATCCTATTTGTACAGAGGTAATTAATATTTCAATCTGGGTAGACCAGATCCCCATGTTAGCAATGAGATTCAGACTGGGAAAAATCAATACCATCATTGAAAAATCAGAAAAGAAGGATAATGACAAAAAATAATGCTGTCCATATTCCACTTCTAAAGAAGAATACTACTAAGGCCTAGATTTTTAGCAGCTATAAATGTCCCCATCATGTGCCAGTCTTTAGCATTAGACTTTAGCATGTATATTTTAACTAGTCTTTCTCTTATAGCTTCTTTGTGATATAGGCTAACTTGATATGTGAAGAAAGTGAGACATTAATTGTTAGGTCAAATGCATTCAAATATAAATTGCAAGTACTAAATTATAAATCTAGTATAATGATTCCAGAGTAGAGACATTAAACTTAAGAAAAAAGTCCTAAATTTACAATTGTCTTTATAATGTCTCGATCAATATACTTAATAATAGACACAGATATTTTATATTCACATTGCTTAACTTGTTCACTACAATCCTATTTAAAACTAACTCTCATCATAATAAATAATTTGAAACACAGCAGCCATCCCTCATTCAAACAAGCCATGACTAGTCCAATATTTCTTTAGGCAAACAGTAGAAGCTCTGAAGAAAAAGATGGTGGAAATGCCAGACAATGTCAAGCACAAGAGAACAAAAGATTAGACAGAAACTCAGAATTGGCTCTGTTCAGCACCATTAGAATGTGGATTTTATTTTTCTAGCTACTTAATGGAATGAGAATTGCATTTAAATTTCTTTAAATAATAAAAAGTAGTATAATAATGAGTTCTTCAAAAAATATTAGAGTGAGAACATGGAAAAGATATACTTCTTTAGATCAGCTAACCATCAAGTATTACTGAGGGTTAACGATTTCATATATATACTTATATAAAACATAATATAAAATATGTAAACATTTTATAGATGTATGATGTTATAATTTATTAATATAAATATTTTAAATAGACTATTTCAATATTAATATCATAAATATGTAAAATACTTATACATATATAAATATTATAAATGAATATTAAAATTAAACCTATTGCTTAATATAGTTTTTAAATATGAGTTTGTGATTTTATTAATATAGAGATTATATATTACATATAAGCATGCATTTATAGAAGAAGCTGCTAAGTCCATATGATATACTAATATGTTCATAACAAAATAAAGGAATGATATACTTCCACCTTCAATTTGGAATGGAATCATTTTACATATGAATGGGGAAGCTGCCTCAAGTCAGCAAATAAATGAGGCAGTAGTTTATCCACTTGCAGAAAAAGCATTATAAAAGATGTAGACAAGGAATAGCAGATTGACAACAGTGTTGTCTAATAAAGAGAAGCAGCATTCACATTAGACCATCTGAAAGGTTAGAAATGGCTACTTAGGCTCTAAACATCTTGATTCATAAATGAGTGAGCATAATAGTCTAATAAGAAAAGCTAACACTATTCTATTGCAATATGTAACTAAATGATTATTAGCCATGCTGTTCTTTCTTTAAAGAATGAGAGAGTTAATGATATGTTACAATTTTTGAGATTGTTGTAATTTACATTTATATTTGAGGGTTGCTTTCCAACATATTGCTCTTAAAGGCTCCCTTTTCCATTCACTAACACAATAAATGAAAGAGAAATGGAAAGAAAAAACAACTTGCTTTAGAATTTGAGCATTCAGCGGGCTACCAGTCTTCTTTTCACTATATGAAAGGCACAAAGTAGAGAGACTGATTATGCAGATAATACATAATATTCAAAGCATCAGTTTGGATTTCACGTATCCATATATAATTATTGTTCAACTCTTTAATCTTACTTATCTGTTATAATACATAAGAAATTTTCAGTGAAATTTTGTATCAGTAATTACACTCTCAGGGAAGGGTGAGAGAACAGGGTTTAAAGCACATTCTTGTACGTGCCATGACCTGCTTAATTCCCTGTAACCTATGGCTCGGGCAGCACTGAATAAGATTCTGAAGGCCACCAAGTATTTCCAGGAAACCCCTGCAGTCCCTGATATTAGAGGGCCAAGAACTTTCACATCCTCATGACCTGGCATTCAATATTTAGCTTAATGGACTGAAAATCATCAGAACTGCTCCCTGGACCTTCTGAGTATTGCTTATGAGCCCCCTGCAAAAAATAATTACAACCTGAGGCATTTATTCAGTTAGAAGTTAATTTTATATTTCCATTTGAATACTGAGCGTTTATTTTGAGGCACACTTATAGTGGATATATTTCCTTTTATGAGTAGCTATACAAATGAAAGGAAATCAGGAAAGACATAAAACATAATTTTGAAACTTTTTGAAAACCTTTGAGCTATTTCACTTTATTTAAGAATTATTTTAAGTTTTTTGTCTTGTTTTGTTTTGGGGCCATACTTGATGATCCTCAGAGGTTACTCCTGGCTATGCATTCAGAAATCATTCCTGGCTTGGGGGGCCATATAGGATGCCGGGGTGGGGTGGGGATTGAACTGCAGTACGCCCTAGGTCAGTGTGTGCAAGGCAAATGCCCTACTGCTGTGCCACTGCTCCAGCCCCGTAAGCTTATTTTTAATTTTGTCTCATTTGCAAAGTAAAAATTCTCATAAATAAATGATTCCATTATGTGATAAATCTTTGTGTACAGTATTTGAACTTTTCAAGTGTTCTGTGTACTTGCATTGCATATTTCAACAGTAGTTGTCTACTTGAAAGATAATGAGTCCAAGTAATAAATTCAAGGCTCCTCTATTAGGAGGAGATTATATGGAAGGTTGTACAGAGGTTGTCTAGAGAAGAGAAGACTACTAAATGAGTCTGTGAAGTAGAGGCAATTAAGAAAGTAGGAAAACCAGATGAATGAAAGTCAGGTATTTGGAAGAGGAAAGATAAATCAATGCTATATAATGTGCTAGTCAGTAAGGTGGCTCTACAATTAGCATCCAAATAAAAAGGCCTTGGGAATAAAATGAGAAATTGTTGATTAAATCAGAGGCGAAAGTTAAAGTCTGGAGTCTCCAGTACATATTTGATTATTTCACACATTGCGCAAGTAAAGAGAATTGAAAAGCCACTCTTGAATTTGAATATGAAATTTACTTATGATAATGAAATCAGTGTTGGTAATATGATGGAGTTGATCATATAACAAAAGAGATCAGTTTATGAGAGGAGGAAAGAATTTGTAGATGAAACAACTTTGAAAGGGATTATTCTGAAAGAATTATTTAGATTACTACTGGTGGTCAAATTGAGGTGAATAGAATTTTTTAACTAGTTTTACTATATTTAGCTATTCACTTTTAGATATTATACTCTGTGATTTGAAGATGATGATTCTACATAATTTATAGGATAAAAAATTGATTATTAAATGAGAATGTAAACTATTTCTAAAGTCAGCTTCTTGAATAACTTAAGAAAGTTTAGGATATAGGCACAACTGAAGGAATTAATTTTGCACTGAGTCACACACACCTGATCCAGAACATAGAAAAAATATAAATGTCTTTATAAGATGCATTAGGTCTCTATTAAATGTTTATACAGATACTGTCTGGTGGACAGATGTAGTGATGTAAATATGTAGGCGTAGCAATGCCTTATGTTATCTAAGTGCTATAGAAAAGAAAGTTTTTGAGTTGACAGTAAGTATGGAAAATGAGAAGTTTTGAATTTAAAGTGGGAATATGACATATGAAACATATATATCATATCATATATCATAGATATTATATTGTTTAAGTAATAAGAGACTTGGTTAGTGTCATGTATTTGGTTGCTTGTCATTATTAAATACATGTAAGAGATTCTTCAATCATCCTAAGTTTATAAAAACATTAATCATGGCACTTATGAATTTTGTTAGCTATATTTAGATAGGTATAAAATAAATGGGAAATGAGTCTGGCTAAATAAGAATAGGGATGGAAAATGATCAATCAAGTGGATATCATAAAGAAGATAGAAAACAAATTTTAAGTTGCTTCAGATGAGCTTCATCATGAAAATAGCAATGAAAACTTAAATAAAATGAAATTAATGGTGTGGAGGATTTAATTGAGATTAGCAACCTAGAATTAGAGTATAAAGAGTAAAATTTTAAAAAGGACTGGTTGAGACTTGAATTTATTAACTTGCAAATGTGAAGATATTTCAGTTATTAAGAAACATAGTTAATTATATTAATAAGTGCATGGTTGCTATAAATCCAAAACAATATATATTCTCTTGTATACATATTATTTTTGTTACTTATGCTTTATGTAACACAATCAAGAATTGAGCATATGTTAGATAAATAAAGAAAAATAAATGTCAGATGATAACAAAAATAATTTAGTTGGGTGATCTGTTATGACATCTAAATAAACATTATAACTAAGATAGATGGAGAATGTTTAAAAGTGTATTTTAAAAAACCCTAAGAAATCTATTTATATTACTTCCAGCCTTTTGGTTTGAGGGTAGGAAAAAAAATATCAATGACTATTTGAGAGAACAACCAAGATTCAGCCCTCCCTATGGGTATCATGTTTTCTTTAGAGCAAAACAATGATGAAAAAAAAAAAACTGGTATGCTCAAAATAATGATAACATATAAATATATTGCTTGTAATGATTTGTGAATATCAAAATTTGTGTGAGAAAATCTGTAAAGGAAAAGAGAATTGAAAGAAGTACAGGGAAGATAAAGACATTTATTAATCTTAGATTTCAAAAAAGGGTCACCATTTATTAATTTTATTTTTAATGAATTATGTAAGCAAGAATGAAACACATAAATGCATTTAGTGGTAGATTGAAAAACACTGGGTGGTAGGGGCCCGGGAGATAGCATGGAGGTAAGGTGTTTGCCTTTCATACAAAAGGTCATCGGTTTGAATCCCGGTGCCCCATATGGTCCCCCGTGCCTGCTAGGAGCAATTTCTGAGCATGGAGCCAGGAGTAACCCCTGAGCACTGCCGGGTGTGACCCAAAAACCAAAAAAAAAAAAAAAAAAAAAAAAAAAAAAAAAAAAAAAAAAAAAACACTGGGCGGGAGGTGGAGAGATAGAACAATGGTAGGACATTTGCCTTGCACTCAGCAGACCCAAAACAGATCTGAGTTCAATTCCCAGTATCCCCTACAGTCCCTTGAGCCAGGGGCAATTTCTGAGAGCAGCAGAGCCAGGAGTATCCCCTGAGCACTGCCATTCATGACCAAAAACCAAAAAAGAAAAAGAAGCAGAAGAAGAAGAGGAAGAGGAAGAAGAGGAAGAAGAAGAAGGAGGAGGAGGAGGAAGTGGAGGAGGAAGAGAAGAAGAAGAAGAAGAAGAAGAAGAAGAAGAAGAAGAAGAAGAAGAAGAAGAAGAAGAAGAAGAAGAAGA
>PVKC010019995.1:0-18720 GCA_004027635.1 Crocidura indochinensis
TCCTTCCTTCCTTCCTTCCTTCCTTCCTTCCTTCCTTCCTTCCTTCCTTCCTTCCTTCCTTCCTTCCTTCCTTCCTTCTTCATTCTTTTTTATTTCCTGTCTGACTTCATCAACCAGTCCATTATTTACTTGCCCTCTCATTGTCATAGTGACTTCATTTGTAACCTACCTGCCCTCCCTCATTTTGTAAAGTTTTCTCCTAGAAACCAGTACTCCTTCCTGGTTTTTGTTTCTATTATCATTTGGTATTGCTCTCCTATTGTTGTTTTTTTTATGTCTTGTGTGAACTTATGAGTGTTTGTGATCTTTATGTATGGCCCTCATTTCTGACATATTTCACTCAGCATGATACTCTGTTTTGATCCATGCACCAAAAAATTTCATGAATTCATATTTCCTAATACACACAAAGTATTCAATTGTATATATATCATCTTTTCTTTATCCAATTGTTTGGTTTCGGGCACTTGATATGTTTCCAGATTTTGGGTAATGTAAATAGTGCTGCAATGAACATCGATGTTTGGATGTCTTTCACACATTGTGTTTTGGGATTATTAGGAATATTCTCAGAAGTAGAATTGCTAAGTTGTATGGAAACTCAAATTCTAGTTTATTGAAAAATAACCATTTTTTAAAGGTTGAACTAGTCTATATTCCTCTTAACAGTACATGGGGGTGTCTCTTTTTCTCCAACTCTGTTTTTTTCTGTTCTTTTATTTCTTCAAGTGCCAGTATCTTGTTTTGATTCGCATTTTCCTGACGAATTTATTTTTTGAGGAAGTTTCTTCTCCCCTCTTTTTATTTTTTTTCTTCAGTTCTGCTATTTTTTTTACTTATTTATTTTCTTTTTTTTTTTTTTTTTTTTTTTTTTTTTTTTTTTTTGGTCACACCCGGCAGCGCTCAGGGGTTACTTCTGGCACCATGCTCAGAAATTGCTCCTGGCAGGCACGGGGAACCATATGGGGCACCGGGATTTGAACCGATGATCTTTTGCATGAAAGGCAAACGCCTTACCTCCATGCTATCTCCCGTGCCCCATACTTTTTTCTAATATCTTCTCTCAGCCGTGTGTGTTTTACAGACACTCCATTCCATTGTTTCTTTGAGTTCATAAACATCCTAAACATTTCCTTTTTAATATCATTATAAGAGATGTTATATACCTGGTTAATATTACTTGGGTTTTCAAGGCTACTACCTTTGTTCACTAAACATTGTGGAGCTCTGCATTGCTCTTTCACCTTTGTGGTATGATGTTGCCTTTGTGTTGTTCTGTGGGCATGTAACTAGAGTTAGGATGTTAATGCAATACAAAGAAGAAGCAAAGAAATGGAGACTGTTATTCTTCAGGCATTAAGGATCTTGACCAGGGTTGAAATAGTAAGCTCTAAGGGCATATTCCAACTAGTTCCTTAAAGCATTGAATTTCTGAGATCAGTGTGGTAGATTTAGATTTTAAAATACAAGCTATATGTCTGGTTTCATTTCTGAGTTAATTTGGTTGCCTTATTGCCTAAATAGTATAGTGTTTTCTTAAAAAAAAAAGTTTAAAACTCATAATGGTGATATATATTAGAAATTAAAGGCAGTAAATCTAATCTGTTACCTATTCAGATGTATGAAGCAATAATTAGCATTGCTAATAAAAAAGGAGACAGCATGAATTGGAAGATAATTTAATTGTACACATTTTCCCTTCTGCTATATAAATTAAAAATTTCTGGTGACATATGCTCAAAAATATAGTGTAAAGGTAACTAGTTTTTCTTTTTCTTTTTTCCTTTAATTATAGAGTAGGGATCATTATTATAAGATAAAAATATGGGGCCCGGGAGATAGCATGGAGGTAAGGCGTTTGCCTTTCATGCAAAAGGTCATCGGTTCAAATCCTGGTGCCCCATATGGTCCCCCGTGCCTGCCAGGAGCAATTTCTGAGCATGGAGCCAGGAGCCTGAGCACTGCCGGGTGTGACCCAAAAACCAAAAAAAAAAAAAAGAGAGAGAGAGAGAAAAATATGGTACAAACATTTATGTCCTAATGAAATATCCTGAACACTGCCTGTTGACAGAACTCCTGGAGCACTGGTTAACTATAAAACTTTCCTGAAATTACACTTTAAAACCCAAAGTACAAAACTTATCATTATTTAATGGCAGAATCAAAAGGGAATAACAGTTTATTGTGATTTTTCAAGACAACAGAATAAGGCAAATAGACAACTTCTCATACAACAAAATGAGAGATTGTAAACCAATCATTCACCCTCTTTTTTTCTGTATAAAAAATACATAGTGCAGTGTTAGTATAGTGTCTAAACTGCATTCCTTACATGCAGCTGACCTGTGCTTATCCAGACTCATGAGTTCAGTAGGAGAGAGCCCTGAATATAGAATCAGAAATAAACCCTGAGTTTCACAAGGTGAGGTTCCCAAATAAACAACCAAAAACATTGTAAAATGGTCGAGGAGTAGTAGAATTCAATTTTAATCTTGTAACACTTGAAGAGTCTTTTAGGTTCCTTGTTTTTATTTCATAATGAAACTTTTAATTGCCAATTTGCGATCTTATATTTCTTTATATAAGATTTTCTTATTCCTAAGTGTTTCATAAAATTGTTGAAAACTCTGTACTAATCTTTAAACTTGCATAAGTATTATGTAGTAACACGACCCTGATAAACTAAATGAAACTATTAAAACAAATTAAAAAACATAACTGAATTGGGGGTGGTTGAGCTAGTGTACAATGAGCTATAGTACATTTGTTTTACATGCAGCCTACTACTATATTCTATCCCTGAGCATGGCCAGGAGTGATTCCTGAGCTCAAATCCACAAATAATAGCCCTAGAAAAAGGCTGAAATGGGTCCTTATAAAAAAGCAAGAATTACATATTTTAATTTTGTTTCAAAAATGGTTGTAGAACTCAACACACCAACGTATATATACATAGATATGCAGCCATGTATATACATGTGCTCTAATAGCCTGTCAATTATGATAAAATGTTACCACATTCTGAGATATGTTTTAGTAAATCATTTTCCCAATAATAAAAACCATGAAATTTTAGTTTTAAATATATATTGAACATATAAAAATTGCATTCTGATAGTAAATATTAACTTTATTACTCAAATTATTTAGTCAATTAATAACTTGGCATAATTTAGTCTGTATGTTCTTGTTTTGGGAGCCACACAAAAGGACCAAGGACTTACTTCTGGCTTTCTGCTCAGGGATATTTCCTTGCAGGGATCTTTGTGTTTCATAAGCAGTACCTGAAGTTTTACCCAGAAATGCCAAGTGCACAGCAAGTTCACTACCTGCTATATTATCACTGGTCCACAGTCTCCAAACCTCAGATTGTAACTTGAAAATAAATAATTTCTTACTCTCACAATTTGATGGTTCTTTATTTACGCAGCCTCTTGACTTTGAGAGTCGAAGACTTTACACTCTGAAAGTTGAAGCAGAAAACACACATGTGGACCCTCGATTTTATTACCTTGGACCATTTAAAGACACCACCATTGTGAAAATCTCCATCGAAGATGTGGATGAAGCTCCTGTTTTTAGCAGGTCCTTCTATCTATTTGAGGTTCATGAGGATATTGAAGTAGGCACTATCATAGGAACCGTAATGGCAAGGGATCCTGATTCTACCTCGAGCCCTATTAGGTAATTATGCCTATTTGTCATATTACAAGAAATGAAACTGATATAGAGACATGAGGAAGCTCTATTTAAAGTGTTGGAGAGAGAAAACAAGATAGAGGGATCATCTTTCTCTTTCACTCGTCTATCTGTCTTGTTCTTTCTCTTGCTCTTCCCTCTCTAAAAAAGTGAAGGAAAAAAAACACACAAAGCAAGGTGCTAGCCTTTCATGTGGCCAATATTATCTCGTTTCCCAGAACCCCAAATGGCCTTTCTAGGAGTGATTCCTAATCAAGAATTAGAAGTAAACTATGAACATAGCAGGCTATGTCCCAAGAACAAAACAAATGAGTGCATTTAAAAATGTTGATGCACTAAAATATGTCAGAGAAGTTCTCCAGTAATTCTATACATATTTGCTGAATACCCACTTAAAGTAAACTGTGTTCATGTTTTAAAGTGAACTAGGTATAAATTACAAAATTTAGAGATTGGTTTATTTTTTTACTGGACCCTTGATTCATTGAAGTATATTTATTTATACATCAGTAAAAAAAAAGATAAAGTTTCAGCTTCTACAATGCAACCAAATTGTTTTCTGTTTGCTTTTAGAATATTATATGATGAGTATTTGTAGCGATAAAACAAAAATAATTATTATAATGCTTCATGCATTCCATGCATTTCATTAAGATGATTTTTTCTTTTCTTCAGGGACTAGGGGTTGCACCCTGCAAAAATCTAGTTGTGGAACATAGCATCAAGCATTACGCAATGCCAATGTGCAAACTCATTGAGCTACGGTTTGGCTCTCAATAATGATTTTATTTATTCTGCTCAATAGATGATTTCCCCTCAATCCATTTACTTTTATTGAAGCTGTTGCCTATTTACACTGTTTGTTTGAAAAATTTAACCTGCTTTAAAAAATATATATATAATAGTTATCTTAATGTGGTCAATTAATGCATGAAGGATAAGTTTTTAACATTAAGCTACATGCTTGTGCATTCCTGAATTTTTTAACAACATACACATTAATATTTTACTAACTTTAGAGTTTATTTTTTGCTTATGATTTTAAAATTACTTAATATATGAATATACATTATTTTATTAAAATATTAGTTAATTATATTAGCAATGTAAGGCATTACTCAACACAATGATATACATATTTTAATTTCTCTTAGATTGATAGTTATTGCATGTGAAAATGTCTGTGATCTTTGTAACAAAATAAGTAAAATATCTCATTAATAAGGAAGAATCCTGACAAAGAAGAAATATTTCATGTATGTATATTTACACATAAGGATAACTTTATTCAGTGAATTGTTCAATTTATAACTTATTAATGAAGATCTATGCTAAAAAAGCAGTGTATACTTAAACCTATGTTACCCTGATTTAGAAGAAGCAAATAAATATTCTTAATATTATTAAAGCTAATTAGCACAAAATGAGAATTTGCATCTGTTTATGCACATATATGAATATATTATCAAGAAAATAGAATAGTCTTAATAATGCAATATGTTCATGGGAGGTATTACATTGGCAATGTCATATTTTACCTACATCATATTTCTTAATTATTAATGTACTAGGTAGTTTAATTTAAAATGTATATTATGGTGATGACATTTTTAGAAGTAAATAAGATAATTCACAATGTTATCCAAAAGGGAATTGGGAAGCATAATAACATGAAAAAGAACCAGTATTTTTCTGTATCCCCAAGAAATTTTACATAATACTTTAAATTTTATCATTATTCCTTCAAACTACATGAGAAGACTTAATTAAGGAAAGGTATGTAAATAATTGGACAAAGATGGATGCTTTATAGTGACTAATATACTGCAGCTACATATAATTTTTCTATAGAAATAAGGAACCCTATAAATTGCCAAATACCAAATAATTTCTCACTTTCTTTTACATTTAACAATTACTTCGGAATCACCATATCAAATATAAACATATTTTTAAAGTATTCTGTATTGAACTATTTTACATGAGAAATCATATTCATTTGTTCCCATTGGACTCCAAATGTAATGTTTTGTTTTCATGTTTGATTTCCTTTTTGAGATGTAAGATGAAATACATGTCTAATAAAAAGTGCTAAGTAGCACAGTTAAATTTTATAAAAGAAAAAAGACGACAAATAAATTTTAATTTAGGCAGTAGTAAAAAACTTCAAGAATAAAGGTAAAATATATGATGACTCACTTATTTAAATTATGGCAACATAAAAATAATATGTAAATTATATCTATTATTCTTCTCATCAATGGTAAGCATGATATAAAATGTGATATAAAATTGTATTTATATTGTCTAAATAGTAAAAGCTTGAATTTAAAATTTGCATATTATTAAACTATTCTAAACCTATGCATATTTTTTGTTTTTATTGGAAGGGTCACACTCAATATTTCGAGGAACTTATATTATCTCTATGTTCATAGACAATTTCTGGCATTGTTTGGAGGACAATATGGTGTGCCAGGGATCTAATTGAATAGGCTACATGCAAGACATGTTCCATATCCTCTTTTTTATTTCTCTGACTCCTATTGAAATAATTTAAAATAAAACAAAAATGGGCACAGCTGTAGGGCATTTACCTTGCATATGGCCAACCCAGGATGGATTTTATTTCAGGTTCCATTTCAGGCATCCCTTATGATCCCCTAAGCCTGTCAGAAGTGATATCTGAGCCCAGAGCCAGGAGTAACCCCTGAGCGATATTGGGTGTAACTCAAAACAAATAAATAAATAATCACAATCATAATCATAAATAAAATAAAACAAATTTAAAATAATCTGTCCTCAAAAGTAAAATAACATTAGCTGTGTTGGTTTGCTAAACTGTTTAATGCAAGTTATTTGAAAATTGACATAAAGTACATATATTTCAAATGGCATTATTAAAAGATTGTATCGGGATAGTAAAAAAGGAAATATATTGTGTAATACATTTTTGTCTGTTTTTTGGGGCCACACCCGGTGACGCTCAGGGGTTACTCCTGGCTATGCGCTCAGAAATTGCTCCTGTCTTGAGGAACCATATGGGACATCGGGGGATGAAACCACGCTCCGTCCTAGGCTAGCACTTGTAAAATGCCTTGCCTCTAGCACCACCACTCCTGCCCCCCATAAGGCACAGTTTAATAATTTTTATTATAAAATATGAATATTAGTGATTTAGAAAAATGCACCATAACTAATACCCCATGTGTTATTCTTTTTTTTTTTTTTGAGGGGGAGGTGTTTGAGAGTCGGTGGCACTCAGGGGTTACTCCTGGCTCTGTGCTCAGAATCACTCCTGGCAGGCTCAGAGAATGGGATGTCGAATCACCATCTGTCCTGGATTGGCTGTATGCAAGGCAAATGCCCTACCACTGGTGCTATGTCTCCGGCCCCATTTTATTCATTTTTTAATAGAAAACATTACATGTAACTTGGGAATTTTTCTTACTATCTCAAGAATAATACACATGCAACCTAGTAGGATTGTGAAGCAGAAGAAAATAATGAAGAGTATACCAATTTCAAACTGTTATTTTAACAAGCTGATTATTAAGTCTTATATTAGGTTTTATTTGTTTGTTTGGACCACATATGGGATCACTCAGTGGTTATTCCTGGCTCTGCTCTCAGAAATTGTTCCTGGCAGGCTTGTGAGAACATATGGGATGCAGGAGATCTAACTCAGGTTCATCCCAGGTTGGCAGCATCCAAGGCAAATGCCCTACCTCTGTGCTATCATTCCAGCCCCCTGATATTAGGCTTCTGAATGCTTCTAGACACATTTTCTTTGATCAATATGCAGCACTTTTCAGTAAGCATATACCTGGCTTTAATTGATATTCATATACATGCACACAAACACATAGCCTATCTTTTTTATATATTTAAGTGATATATATATTAAACAAATACATTCACTAATGCTATAGGCAGCTAAGAAACTAATTCCACAAAATCATAACATAAAACTAAAGTTGTCTTCTATTTTCTCACTAATACAAAAGATTTATCTCCTGGCAATGATCTTTGGCCTTAGGTCTTTGTAATAATTCCTCAGCAGAACTTTCAATCAGCAGATGAAATCAATAGTAATGCAAGTACTTGTAATGGCCACTATTTGCAGAAACAATAAATCCAGTTGAATTGAATGCATGTGGTAATAGATGGAATAGTACACATTCTGGATACTTGTGTTTGAGTGGAGGACAAAATGACAGCTCATTTACCAAGTGTTTGTGTATATGTGAGATATGATGATTAAAAGTGCCATGATAATAAAAAGTATCATTACTCTGAAATTATCATGATGTTTGTCTTTGAATTGTATTTGTTTCTTCTGCACACCAGTAATACTGCCATGTGTTTTTGTCCCAATGTTCAGATTTTCTTTGGATCGCCATACTGATCTTGACAGGATCTTTAATATACATTCTGGAAATGGATCTCTTTATACATCAAAGCCACTTGACCGAGAATTGTCTCAATGGCACAATCTTACAGTTATAGCTGCTGAAATCAGTAAGAGGAATTTATTATACACTTAACATATACTTGTATGTTTTATGGAATTAATAAATTATCATTACACAAAGGAATCATAATATCTTAATTATTTCAATAGGGTACATACATTGTGGATGATTTAATATACTCATCTCTGAGTATAAACTAAAATAAAAATGGTGTTCTACGATTCATAGCTATTTTCAATTAAGATATGCATTAAAGTGTTGCATGCACATTATGAATTAGACTGCTAAATGCTAGATGTTTTATTTGCTTTTAAGAAATAAGTTTGAAGATAGTGTCATTTCTTTTTTATAGATATAAAGTATAATACTAGCTAACATTAAGCACTCTGTGTCAGCTAATAAAGTAAGAACTAATTTTCCTATTAAAATTTATAATAACTCCATTTTATGGGTAGGAAATAAAGCTCAGAGGATTTTATTAACTTGTCCAAAATCAGAATGCCAGCAGCAATAAAGCTAGAATTTCAACAAATTATTTTCTATCTAACACCATTCTCAATGCTGTACTTAACTTGCAAGATTTCATACAACTGAAAACAAGCAGAGATGGCATTCTTAACAACATCTGGGGCCCAAGTAATAGCTAGAACAGTGGTTAGGTGTTGCAAATCAGCCCTTGATGGGGTTGACTGATGGAGGATTGGAGGATGAGGTTTTTTTTCTTCCAGCTCAGAGCACGTGTCTGCCACCGTGTTCAGCCGGCGGTTCTGAGGTGAAGCGGCAGGTAAACAGCTCGCATACAGTCAGGTTTGTGAAAATATTAGCTTTATTCGGTGGGCAAGACTGAAGCCCAAAGCCTCAGCATCAATTCCAGCCAAAAAGCCCTCCGCCTTTCACAGACACTTGTTTTTATCTCCCAGAATCGGGTACCACCCATTGGTGGGATCAGGCACCACCCAATGATGGGATCAGAATCAGGTAGCACCCTAGGGTGGAAGCAGAATGCTAGGTCACATCCTAGGGTAGGGCACAATCACCGATCAGGGTAGGGTCAGTAACATAATAATCCCATTGAAATGTTTACATACACAACAGTTAGGCTCTTTTTCTTAGATTTAACCTAAAAAGGTTCCATTGTCCGCATCCCATATGGTTCTCTGAGCACCATCAGGAGAAATTTCTGAGTACAGAGTGGGGTGTAACCCCTGAGCATAATAGGTTATGATCCAAAAGAAAAACAAAATAAGAAAACAAAACAAATCCACAATTGTTTCAAATAAAAAAATCAACAACATAAACAACCTGCATTTTCCATACCACATTGACTACCAAAATTGCAAAGCTCATTGTAAAATGAAAATGATGTCTCTTAATATTATGTCATGAAAAAAATAGCATGACAAAAACCAAGCAATAAATACTTGTAGAGTACCTCTCAATAGCCAAGTGCACATACCTAAGAATCTAGTTCTGCCCCATCGCCCCCTGTCAAAAAAAAAAATCTTTTGTAGTATCTAATTCTTGTACTATTATTATGTAGTTGTGGTACAACAATTCCTGAACTGTTCTTAAAAGGATATTAAATAGAAGTGAGTCCAGGTGAACCACTAAGCCTATGAATTCTAAATTTGAAATACTACATTCCAATCACTAAAATGTGACAGTCACATTATTTACACCAACCACTCCCAGATTTGAAAGTTAAATTTTTGCATTTATTTATCATTTAATTAATCTCAGAAGGATGGAACTTCACTAGAGATCCTCAGCCATGAACTGAAAGCTTGAAGAATCAGTGAAAAATGAGTTTCGTTCTATGATCTACTCTGAAATAATCCTACCAACGATATGGTGCAGTTTTTCTTTCTGAACTGTGTACATTGGTTAGCCTTTTTTGGCTAATGTAAGATTTTTCAACATTTCTTTTTTTAGAAATATGGTCTCTATTGATTCCATATCAATATGATTTCCATGCTACCATGACTAGATATGCTGAATAGGATTAAATTATCATTCTTGAATCATGGATATTTGCATGTAATTCACAATCTTTATTTAAGCCAGATAGACTAGCATTTGTACTTTCCATGCAGATACTTTGAGAAACTTAACTTTGAAAGCTAGTTGAAGTAATTACAATTGTGTTAAAAGCTAAACCAATTACATTCTTTTTCAGAACTAAAGCTAATTTTTTTTGTCCTTAAGTACAATCAATCCACCGAGTAACTATCAGAAATACCTACCTGCCAAACTTCAAACAGTCAGGGGCCCATTATGATGTTCCTGGGAAGTCAAGGATGGGGAGACAAAGAACTGAGGGATTTTTTTTCCTTAGATGTTAAACACTGGTCTTATAGGTGTATATGCAGTATATGAAGTAATCAGTAGTATAAAACACAGTGTAAATGCAATAATAACAATATTACCATATCTTCCTTTTACTTTTAATCCTATGTTCCAAATAGTAGATCATATAATACTTTGGCAGGGCCCGGAAGATAGCATGGAGGTAAGGCGTTTGCCTTTCATGCAAAAGGTCATCAGTTCGAATTCCGGTGCCCCATATGGTTCCCCGTGCCTGCCAGGAGCAATTTCTGAGCATAGAGCCAGGAGTAACCCCTGAGCACAGCCGGGTGTGACCAAAAAAAAAAAAAAAAAAACATATAATACTTTGGCAAGAAAGTTTAATGTCTTATACCACAGAATTGCTTTTCTCTTTCTTTCTATCATAATAGTTTTAAATGTCATCAGAGAAAAACTAGCTAAAGCTAAGGTCGCAGTGAGTGAAAATAGAACACATTTGTTGCAGAAGCCAATGAATTCCTTGCACACCATCTGAAAATTTTACTAGAATCATTGCAACACATTCTGACTATAGATCAAAGTCTGACAGAACTCCATTGTCTATACCCAGTTTCTTATTAGTAGAAATTCTTGCCCTAAGCACCTACCTAAAATACGTATTTCTAAAACCTGAGATTTCTAAGTAATGATTTAAGTTTTCTTCTGGGAGATGAGGGAAAAAATGCTGTTAATACTTATACATAGTTTCACCTCAGGACAAAAAATTTCAGATCCTTTATTGCTGATACAGATTTTTTATAAGAGAATTTTCATGGATGACTCTGGGAGAGACTCAGATGGGAAATATATGATATCTCCTCTTCAGTATGATAGTGCCTTTGAAAGTTTTATATTTTTATTCATATTTAGGCAGCAGCAGCTGCCAATAAAAAGATTAGTTTAAGCACTATTTTTTGAATAGGTGACTTCAGGCCTGATGCTTTACAAAGCCTGTTTATCCTTGTGGATTTAACTATTGATTTAAAGAGGCCTTGAGTTATTTGTAAAGAGACTGGTGAATCTCCATATTGTGTTAGGGAAGAGGCTGACTAATATATTTTTTAGATGTGAAAGGTCTCTCATTTTTTTTTGATATGAAAGTTCTCTCATTCTAACTATGCTAAAGGATACAAAGTTAAAAAGTGCCTTTAAGTTACTTTATATCAGGACTCCATATTGAAAGAAACTATTTTGCTTATGGTTACTAGCTAGAAATTTGTTTACAGAGATAAGTATAGAGAATATGAAAGAATCAATCTGCTGAATCTTATTGTTAGCAACAAGTTACTGTGGCTAAAGTCTCACTGATATGTAAAGGGTACACACTGAGTATTAGAGAATGGATTAGAAATAACAGAAGTAAGAAGAGTGGAATCATATTGCAGCTCTAATTTTTTCTCATGTTATCTTCCAAATATATTCCTCTTCAGCCTCATGATCAATTAGAAATCTTGATAATGATTTTTTGTATGGATTGTCCCTCTGAAGGAAAACAGTATATATTAATATACTGATACATTAATTATCATGCAGTGCTTATCAACAAAGTGATGATTTGAAAGAACTTGTGTACATTAGTGCCCCTGTCTTTTTAAAATAATTGCTTAAGGGAGCCAGGAGGTGGCACAGGAGGTAAGGTGCTTGCTGCCTTGCCGAGGACGGACCACAGTTCAATCCCCCGGTTCCCATATGGTCCCCCGTGCCTGCCAGGAGAAGACTTCTGAGCACGTAGCCAGGAGTAACCCCTGAGCGTCACTGGGTGTGGCCCAAAAACCAAAAAAAAAAAAAAAAAACTGCTTAAGACAAAAAGTTCTGCTTTGCTTTATATTAAATAAACTAAAATGATAGAGAGGTGTATAGTCAATGAAACAAATTTAAAAGAAAAGTAAGTGGTAAACATACAACTCTAAACAGAACTTATGGTGCTAGGATCTTAACTTTTAAGCACCTGGACTTTAGAAAGTGAATATTAGCAATTTAATAGCAGATCTGTGTTCAGAACTGAGTAAATAGAGGAATTAAGAAGTTAAAGGAATAATGACTGGATGTATTCAAAAGGTAAAGAATTTAAATGTTCTTTCATGAAATTAAAAAAAGTTAAGTACATTCATGCCTTGTTCTGCAATGGGAAGTCTTTGTAGAGAAGTTTTATATCTACATTTTGTTTTTCTTTAAATGCTGATCATATTTTAATAACATAATTGCATTGATAAAAATAGAAAAATTGGAATTATGGCATGCATATCCATACTACTTCTTTATGCCTACTTGTTGTTAAAGGTCATTTGTCAAGATTGCTACTGATCCACAGGAAGTCTCCTATATTTATAAAATTTTCTTTCTTTTTAGCTAATTAGCTCCTTTTATATTTATGCAATTTTTAATTAAACTTTGTCAATGTTCAGAAAAGTTGAATCATATGAAACAAGTAAGATATTTTTTGAATGGAAGCTGATGTACATAACCTGAATTTAAATGTCAAAACACTCTCAGCTATCAGGAGAAATTCAAAGAAAAATTTAAAGGCATAATTAAAAAAGTTATTATGACTAAGTTAGCAAAACTAAATAAACATTTGTGTTTTAAATTCAATAAAGCAAAACTCTTTTCAAATGCATATTTTATGGGGAAGCTTTCATACTCTTGATTATTTTTACCTGTAGCAAATAAACATGGTCACTTTTGTTTTATTTTATTAGGCAAAATTGACCTTCGGTTATCAAACTGATAGTAGACTATTATACTAAAACTAATTGTCCTATTATATTTTATTATAAGTTTCTACAGTTTGTAAAATTAGTGCTTGTAAATTAAATTTTATGAAGAAATAAATAGTACCTAATAGAATACATTCTGGTATTAAGATGATCTGTATGATGTTATAATGTTATAATTGCCACTTAGAAGATATTGACCTTGGACATGTTATAAATTCTTTTAAAACTATTTCTTCATCCAAAAATTATGTAAATTTTAAATAATTTAATAATGTATAAGACAATTAATATATACCCTATTTGTTTTCATTTAATGTATTTGAACTATAAAGACACAAATGTAATATGAACACAATTACTCTGGGTTGGCTTTTAAAAATGACTTTCCAAAATAATAGTAGTACTCTTGAGTCCAATGATGAGTGAATTCATGACTGCTTAATTAGGCTCTGTTGTAATTTTCTTTATTACATTTGCTCATTATGTGAGTAGAATAAATGCAGTGTTTGTTTGTATATAGCCATTAATATCCACAAGATGCTAGTATAAATTAAATCTGGTGCCACAAATGTGTCTTTCTAAATAATTATTTTTTTCTTATTTCCCTGTTTTAGACAATCCCAAAGAGCTGACTCGTGTAGCTGTTTTTGTAAGAATTTTGGATGTTAATGATAATGCCCCACAATTTGCTGTTTTCTATGATACTTTTGTATGTGAAAATGCCAGACCAGGACAGGTGAGTGAAGTTAGTAGACAAAGATGAAATTATTCAATTTGTTGCTACATGAATGGATCTGTAGGGTATCAGTGAAATTAGTCAGAAGAAGAGAGACCAACACTGAAAGATCTTCATATATGGTAACTAAAATAACATACTAATGAAACAACAAATACTCAGAGGGAACACAAAGAAATGGTCTTTAATAGGAAGCATATCACTGTAGAGTTTATGGAGGAATTAGTGGGAAAAGATACAAATATATGGTCAAAGGAAGCTAATACTCTGATGAAAGATAGTCATAAAGTTGGAATATTGTTTGCATGAAACCTTGCCATTATCAATATTCTCAGTCATTAAATTAAAAACTTGAACAGGAATTAGAAAATAAAATCACAGGAAAATTTTAACTGCTGTTAATATTTTATTTTTCACTTATAATGAAATAAAAATATGTACAATTCTAATAATATACCTTTAAAAGAACCTCATATGTAAGAATTAAATATCTTTTAGTGTAAGGAAGAAAGCTCAATTGACTTGAATGCATGTTTTGTATAAAGAAGGTTCAATCACCATTGCCAGTTTTATCTCTAGCACTGTTTGGTCTCAGATCTCCACCAGAATTGGCCTCTGAGCACGTAAATAGATGTAACCCTTGTGCAGTGCCATGTATAGCACAAAAGCAAAAATTTATAAAATAAATATTTTAAATTATTGGACAACTGGTTTCATATATGTTTATGAATTTCTAATACAAAGGATGAGGAGGTTATTGTCCCATTAAACATAAAGTTAAAAATTAACTTAAAACTTCTACAAAGTAGGGGCCGGAGATGTAGCATGGAGGTAAGGCGTTTGTCTTGCATGCAGAAGGACTGGTTCAAATCCCAGCATCTCATATGGTCCCCCAAGCCTACCTGGGGTGGTTTCTGAGCATAGAGCCAGGAATAGTCCCTGAGTACTGCCTGGTGTGACCTGAAACCAAAATCAAAACAAAAAATCTTTTCTACAAAGTAAAAATTATTATAAAAGGGAAATGAAAGTAATGTCTGTTGCTCCTTGAGGCAAAAACTAGGAAAATACAATGGGTTGGTGGAATTAAACAATCATCAATATTCCTACATATGCAAATATGATTTTGAAGTATCACTTCCAAAATATGTTCCTTAAACTTAACATTTTATTTCATCATTATAGAAGCACATAAAATTCTAATAACTTAGCTTTGGTTCTTTAAAACATTCTTCCTACATCAGCTTTGTTTATAACTCTTTAAGTCTTTTTCTCAGTGGACTCATTTTGTTGTTTGAAAAGCTCTAGCGTATATAGCTGAAAGAAATGCTCTTAATTGGTTTGAGTGCTATCTTCACAGAAGGAAGCTGCATGTTATAAATAATAATTGGGAATCGAGTATGTTTTTTTATTAAAGAAATAACTGCATTGCTCTTTAGAAGCATCAATGTCACTGTTAGATTTTATGCAAATTATATATCAGAATAGCTCAAATTCTTCCTTCTGAAGATACAACAAGAATTTAGTAGTCAATATAGTGTTGAAATGCTGTAATATTGCAATTGAGTTTTTTTGTTTGAGAATGTTTGTGGAAATATTTAATTTGAAATATTTAAATGGCATAGCTGCTTCCAGCCACCTCTTTGATGATACAGTATATGCCCTAAAAATACCGCTCCAAATAGTGCTATGCTTGGTAAGCTCAGCATGATATGATATCAAATATTTTCTCTAGGAGATAAATAGCCCACTTTTCAAATGCTGCATATTTCTCTCTATTGTTATTCCATTTGGTTTTTTTTAAAAAATCTATCTTAATAGACTATTTGAATTATTACAAATAGTGAAATTCAAATATATTCCAAGTATACAAATAATGCGTTATGTTTATCTTTTCGTAAACCCATTTTCACTTTTTAAAAGATGACTTAATAATTTCATATTTTGATCTGCTAGAGAACATGTATATAAAACAAACAAACAAATAAAAACCTAACTTTTTTAAATAGTTGCCCTCTCTTGAGGAACTTCTAGAATGAATCTTATTAACACAGCCATCTAAAGATTGCTAATGCAATAGTTTCCATATAATTCATTTTAGTTTTTGTTTGTTTCTTTTTGTTTGTGGTCACACCTATTGACACTCAGGGGTTACTCCTGGACATGCACTCAGAAATCGCTCCTGGCTTAGGGGATCATATGTGACACTGGGGAATTCAACCAACCACGGTCCGTCCTAGTATAGCACTTGCAATGCAAATGCCTTACTTCTAGCACCACAGCTCCGGCCCCTCCATACAATTCATTTTAATTTAGATCAGTTTATTGGGTATCCTGAAGTCTCATAGGGATAAAAATTGGCTAATTAAATTGATTTGCTATTGATTCGAGAGGAGAATTCTGAATTATGATATACTAGCACAAATTTTCAATACAGTTAACTGATAAACAGTGTCATTGAGTGTTTCTTGAATTTACACATCTGGGTGTCCTCTCCCAAGTTAAGTAAACACTTGTAAGGGCTTTCAGTGTGTGCTTTAGTTATTTATAGAATATTTTATTCTACCAATACTCCTCCAAATTAAGTGTTCTTAAGTAATTAGAACAAGATGGCCATGGACCGCAATTTTATTCATTTTGTAGGGTAGATAAATGTGGACATAAAAATAACAGTGATCACCACTCTTTGTCCTTTGTCCCTTGTTCTTGTTGATTCTCTTGTCTGTAGTAGGGTAAGTTGCCCTTTTGAAAGGATATAATTTACAATTAGGTAAAATTAGTAATTTTCCTTGTGTCTGAAGAAGACTATTGGATTTCATATATTTCCCCACTTCACAGATTCAAGGACATTTGAAAAAAGGAGGAGACAACCATCTGATTTCTCTCTGTTCCATATTCCCATTCATTTTTTGGGTCAATAAAATATATTTAATAATGTTTATTAATGTAACTAAGGAATAGAATATGAGTGTCACATATTTCTCCAGGAGGCCAACAACTTTTGAATAACATTTATATTCTAGAAAATTATAGATTAAGTATTTTATATATTTAATAAAATAATGTTTACTTCCTAATAAACAAAATGTTATATATTATCAGAATATAGCAAAGTTTTTGTTTTATTTTAGTTTTGGGGACAAAGTGTAAGTTCTTAGGGGTTACTCCTGGCTCTGAACTTCAGAATTACTCTTAAGGCATTGAGGAGCACATATACGAAACAAGGGATCAAACCCAGCGGTGGGTGTGACCCAAAAAACAACAACAAAATTCTTGTAGATCACAATTTTATTAAAGTCCTTATGAGTCAAGAATGACATTATGAATGAGTCAATAAATATTTAAATGATTTAATTAGCTACTCTTAAAGGACATTCGTTCAGATTATTTTTTTGTTTATTTTTTCATTTAGTTTATTCACATTTTTTGTTTTAGTTTATTATAAAAATAATGTAGATTATTTATACCACATCATTATTAAATAGATAAGTCACAATCATAAGTGTTTGCTTACTTTCTAATCAACATTATGACTAAGCTTATATTCATACCAAATTTTTTATTGAGAAATTAGATAGCTTTTCTCCCATTTGCCTGTGTCAACTAATTTTATTTATGTTATATTTTGTTCTAAAATATATATTTTTAAACTGGGTATGTTTTCTATTTTTCCTTATGTTACAACTGTAAATATCTCTCTGTTTGCTTTTGCATTACTTAAAATAAATGAATATTGGAATTAAGAATTTTCATATAGAACCAGAGTGATAGCATAGTGATAAGGTGTTTACCTTGCACTTGGCCAACCTAGAGTTGTTCCCTAGCATTCCATATGGTCTCTCAATCTGCAAGGAAATAATTTTAAGTTCAGAATTCGGAGAAATCCCTGAATGCAATATGGCCCCAAAACTAGAGCATAATAATTTTTTATAAAAAGTACACTGTATAGGAAGCATTAAAATAAAACATAATAGCATGGAGGTAAGGCGTTTGCCTTTCATACAAAAGGTCATCAGTTCGAATCCCGGTGCCCCATATGGTCCCCCGTGCCTGCCAGGAGCAATTTCTGAGCATGGAGCCAGTAGTAACCCCTGAGCACTGCTGTGTGTGGCCCAAAAACCACAAAAAAAAAGAAAATTAAAAAAAAAAACATAATTAAAACCAAACGCATAAATTAAAAATATAAAGTTTGTTAAATTTAAAACTTCTTTAAAATTGAAAATCAGGGGCCAGAGAGAGAGAACAGCAGTAGTGCATTTGCCTTGCAAGTAGCCAATCCAGGATGGATTGTATGGTTCGAATCCTGGCATCACATATGGTCCCCCAAGTCTGCCAGGAGCAATTTCTGAGCAGAGACAGGAGTGACTCCTAAGCAGTGCCAAGTGTGACCCAAAAACATAAACAAAAACAAATTGAAAAAATATACTTCTAAGTGGATACAACCTTAAGTTTAATGCAATAAAATATATTTTTCTTAAAGTTAAAAATAAACATAGCTAAAGGAAATAAGTGCATATTTAACAACTTGAAGTCATTTAATGAAATCATATGTCAAAACGACATCAAATATAAATTTATGCAAAAGTAAGTCTACTTGTTATATTTATTTATTATCATTTATATTAATAACATAGCATGTCCAAACAGGATTATGTTATAGTGTCAATTATATATATATATATATATATATTATTTTTTTTTTTTGGTGATTTTTGGGTCACACCCGGCAGCGCTCAGGGGTTACTCCTGGCTC